>OX387227.1:16496445-16753945 GCA_947561695.1 Tyria jacobaeae
GTAAATGTTCTTTTAATAAGCTAAAACCGCCGACGAGCCTGCAAACGTCCTCAGGTTGATATTAAATATTCAAGCTGTCTCCATTTTTCTAACATTTGCAGAGGATAGAATTTTGTATTTCCTTAAAGGCTTGTAAGAGAATAAAACTTTGCTGAGTAGACAACTGTAATTGACATTCAAACGTAATCAAAACTTTTAAATATGGAATGTAAAAGGAAATAACAAAATCACAATACCAAAGACAAAAATTAAACCATTTACTTATTCTTTTAGGGGTAGGCAGAATTCTTTATAAGTACTGTGCACTAACGTAACCGAGGCAAGTATATTACGGTATAACTAGTTTATATACTATTTAATAGATAACATTTCACAGTGGTAGAGCCATGCTTAGGCACGCATGGGCCGGCTTACCGGTGCGATACCACAACCTCACAGAAAACCGCTTGTAAGGAAGTATCCGGAGGCCCAACTCCTCTTTCCTCTCCCCTAAACCCTCCTCTCCCATCCTCTTTGTCTTCTATCTCCTCCCCGTATCCGCCTTTCCTCATCACTCTCAAAGGCGGGCAGCGCACTTACGATTCTTGAGTTGTAGGTGTTTATTGACACTTACCATCATGTGACCCGTCTATTAATCTGAAACCCTACAGCATAAAAAACATCAGATCGATCTCTTAGTCGCCTTATCCGCCACCCCCAGGAAGAGATAGGGTCGAACAAGATGTTGTTTTTTTTTTACATAGCAACCAAAAAGGGGATGCAACAAAGGTTCTATTACGATTTCAGGTTTAACATCATCTTTTTTGGTAGTATTTTATAAAAGCATAATTCCCAAAACTTATTTTCCTAAAAATAGAATAACACTGTTGACTTTGACATTCTCCTTGCAATACTTCACTCTATCAACATATCTCCAACTGCTATTGACTGGTTTCGTAGTTACCTGTTTGGCCGCCGGCAGCGTGTCAGACTGGATGATAACATCTCCACCTGGTCTGACACTGCTGCTGGGGTGCCACAGGGTGGCGTTTTATCACCTTTGCTTTTTTCAATATTTATTAACACAATCTTAAACAATCTCTTCTCTTCCTACCACCTTAATGCAGACGATTTGCAAAAATACTGTCAAGCCAATTCTGACATGGTGCCCCATGTCATTGATACCATCAATAAAGATTTATCTACTATAAGCAAATGGGCCACCATGTTTGGGCTCAAAGTTAACCCTAAGAAGACTCAAGCAGTAATTGTCGGTAGCCAAAGATATATTGCTAAGATTAACAACTCGACACTTCCGCAAATCTCATTTGAAGGCGTTACCATTTCTGTAAGTGACAGCGTAAAGAGCTTAGGGATATACATCGATAAAACCCTCTCATGGAGTGTCCAGATCAAAAATGTCAGCCGTAAAATCTTTGCCTCTGCAGCTTCTCTAAGAAGGTTACGTAATTTTCTTCCAACATCTACTAAAATTGAACTCGTGCAATATATTCTTCTTCCCATTCTTGACTATGCCGACGTCAGCTATCTAGATCTCAATGAAGACCAACTTGATAAACTTGAGAGACTTTAAGATTCATATACGGATTACGCAAATATGATCATACCTCACAATTCCGCACTAAACTCAAGTGGCTTCCGATTCGCCTTCGCCGGAATATCCTTTCCCTACTGTACACTATCTTGTTTCACCCATCTACCCCTATCTACCTAAAACAACGTTTCTCATTTATACGTGACACACACAATAGGTGCTTGAGATCATCAGAAAATCTGACGTTGGAAATACCAACTCACTTTACAATGTTTTGGGATAAATCGTTCACTGTGCAAGCCGCACGCATTTGGAATGCATTGCCAGAGGATATCCGACGGGCTCAATCACTAGCTGTCTTTCAGAAGCTCGTCAAGGATCACTACCTATCTCAGTAATACTTGTTTATTGCATATATTTATGTATATGTATATGTATTTGTGTATGTGTATATGTATTTGTGTATGTGTATGTATGTGTATATATATGTATGTATATATTACCTGTTTTTAATTGTAATTTGTTTTTACTTAGTTTCTTTTTCTATCTCTTATTTTTGTTTATTATTGTTTTATTTTTTATTTCTTTTTCTTTAATCTTTTTTTTTTACTCTTTGTGCACCACTATTACCTAATTCTTTACAGTATAGTCCATCAGGTTGTCTGGAAGAGATCGCAGATTGTGATAAGACCACCATTTGTACTCACCTATTATTATGTTCTTAGTTTGATACCTCACGTGTACAATAAAGAGTACCTATCTATCTATCTATCTAAATCGATTAATCTTGCAAATGCCATTCAACCTTATCGGGCTTAAGAAAAGAGTGATGTTATGAGTGTTAATACTGCAAAAGTTCAGATCGATGAATATCTTGGACATAATACTAAAAAAATATAATAATATTTATCATTTTCTAAATTAGTTCCTAGTTTTTTTTAAATAAACAAATTTCCAGAAATGCCCAACATTTAACATATATTCAAAGTACAAGTTTAAGCATTTCAATAAAAAGCGTATTAGCTATTTAAAATATGCAAATAATTCCTGAGAAGCAGTAAGGGGTGAAACGAGCTCGTGTGATTTATCCCCCTCGCCGAACTTACGGAATGCGTATATTGGTACCGAAGAGCTAGAGGTACTGGAACGTCCTTCAGTTATGGTGACGTCTAAATTGAACCTGACTTATTTAGGTACTATTTACATACATATGTATGTGTTTCTTTCCTTGACTTTCTATCTATCCTTGCCTGTCAATATACTTATTATCTTGTTTGAATTTAATTTTTTCCATTCAATTTCAATAAAAAAAAAATCGCACCTAGTTTCTACGTAAATATTTATCACGTAATATGGACTAAATAATAATATTTAAAAAATATGTTAAACATAATAAGTCTCCTGTATAAGTTTGCACTTGTATTTGTTTTGTTACTTTGTGTTTAAAATCCTTTTTATTTTTTAGTTCTCACTGCTCCTTTCATTTTATTTCCTTGTATGTATGGGTCTGTGCATGTGTATGGTGTGTAGTTATGTACCAATTTAAAACAAACTGTTGTATATATTTTTGAACCCTATTGTACTATATTTTGTTTTATGTACGTAAACGTTTCATAAAGAGGACTTGATTGTGTAATACCATATTAGAGTTATCTTATTTTAAAGCTAATGTTACAGTAGTTCAGTGTAAGGACAGTAAGGATATTGTCGCTGTACTGTTATACAGCACCTATGTATGAGACGGCTGTTCTAGTACAAACATTATGTTTCTATGCTATCTCTCCTTCGGTGGAGCGAGTCGTTCACTGCGGAGACAAACTGACCAAAATTATGGTGGGCATTCATTATGCGGAAACTTGTAATACAATGTATAGCTCGGTGATCTGTAAGCAGGTACAATATATACTTTATTGTTTTTTTTTTTATGGGATAGGGGGCAAAAGAGCAGACGGGTCACCTGATGGTATGTGACTACCACCGCAAAAGGACACCTGCAACTCATAGGAGTACGCTCTTTTTTTGAACGTTTGCAGTTTGTATCGGTCCGGAGATATGGCAGGCAACAATTCGTTCCACAGGCTGGTTGTACAAGGCAAAAAGCTTCTGGAAAAGCGCTCAGTCGTGGAGTGCCAATCATTCACGTGTTCGGGATAGAAATTGTGTCACCTTGGACGATGGCACAAGCTTGGGACGCTTGGAGGTATTTTTATTTATGATATAAGAGGACAGATAAACAGACGGGTCTGTCATACACGAGCATTCTATATATGTACCAACTTTCAGAATAATTTGCTGCAGTTGCGAAGAGATGTCGCCTCTATGGCAGTTCTCTATCGCCTACATCACGGGGAGTGTTCTGACGAGCTCTTCCAATTCGTCCTACCTTCTCCCTTCCTCTACAGGACTACACGTGCTGGCCTGAGGAGTCACCGTTTGCGAGTCGAAGATATGCGATCCCGAAAGAAACGGTTTGGCTCTTCTTTCCTGTGCCGATCAGTGAAAGCCTGGAATTCCCTACCAGCGCACGTGTTTCCTTCCCAATTTGATCCCGGGTCTTTTAAGCGGGGCGTGAAAAAGCATCTCACCAGGCCGCCATAGTGTGGGTCACCATGCTGCATTGACTAGACATGCAATGAGGATGGTGACCACCACTCTTGGACTCCATTTATTGCTTACCATCAGGCAAAGTGGAGTCATTATGGTAGGCTTACAAATAAAAAAAAAAATATATAGTTTTGAAACCAGTGTCAGTACACTAACGAAACACAGTAATACATTATTTTCTATGAATTTAAAAAAAATAATTAAAAAACCTTTTAAAATACTGGTTTGTTGTAACAACAAACCAGTATTTTAAATAAATGTTATATTATCATAGAATTAATACTACAGGTACTACAGGTACCAGCTACTAAAGGCTAAAAATAACTAGGCAGGTACCAAGAAGGTATTGAACGTCACACCACACTCCTCATCAATCGATTTACTTTAATCAGTGTGAAATAATGTAGCTTCTGTACTCAGCACGAATGAGTAAGCATTCGTGCGCTGTAATCACCGACCCTTTAAGGGGAGTACCTACGAGTATATCAGAGCACAAACGTTTCTGTTATAAAAGTATTAAGTAATCAAAGGTTTCTTTATGTGAGTTTCCTTACTCTACCCTATCCACTAGGTTTGGTATCGTTAGAATTTAGATTTGGAATCCTTAAGTAGTTTCGAGTGCTAATTATAGCTACTAAAACTATAATAGTATTAGCTCAGAAATCTTGTACCATTTCGCCTTAATCATAAAATATATATAAGGATATAATTGGGTTGAAAAGTAATAATACCGACTATCTATTATGGCACAATTAAAATCCCGCATTATAAGTGTCAAAATAACTATTAATATATACACAAATAAAGCCGTTCTCGATGGAATAGTGTGGGCCCACCCCATCGCTTTCGTGAAAAAGATAGATAGAGCGATTAAGGGGTCTGATTGTTATCTATGAGCCAGTACATATAAAGTCCCCGTAACAGTACCCGAATGACGACAATAGGCTTGGCCCCCATTTAGCAAACGGCAAAATGATTTAAGACACCTCTGCTTAACCTAACGGGGATATAGGCTTGAGTGTATGTATTTATGTACAATAATGAAAAGTATCTATTTAAATCATTAACGACCATAGACAAATTTTACACACATTGCCCCATAAGGTGAAATTTACATACACGAGTCATCATTTACGTACGTACTTTTCATACTTTCATATACATATGTACATAAATACATAGATACGCTCACACCTTTATCCCCTAAGGAGTAGGCAGGAGGTGTGTTAAATACCCACGTTTGTCAGTTAGAATTTGAATTTGGTCCTACTAAAGTAATAGAGAGCGATCCTATTATCGTCTACCGGGCGCTATATGGAGCAATTACATCTAAATAGACTTCTTACAATCATGGATAAAACACTTTCCAGTAACCCATCAGACAAAAACAGTATCGGGTCTCCTATTTGAGAGCTACGATGTCACAGACAGATACACAGATACTGATAAAACGAAACAACACCCATTTCGAAACACAGCAGATGGCGTTTTGCGTAAATAGTCCAGTACTAAAATTACGGAGTAAATTGTTGCTCACAAAATTATGATAATCTTGAGGAAGAATACCAAATCCCAGTCCTCATTTGGTTTTATTCACAGACGGAGTTGGCACCCTTACGCCGTCTTACTAAAGCTAGACTTACTTCAACAAAATTATGAGTATATTTTCGTACAGATTAGAATAATAGGGGAAGCATTTAAAAGGAGTGGGCGAAGTTACCGATTAATGGGAAAACTTTTGTTAACATCTTTTCAATAGCTGAGATAGGTATTCTCTGTTAATAAATCAAACTTTTTGTTGGGCATTAAGACATAAAGTAATATTTTATGTAACCTCATAGAAATCTCCTTCGCCTCGATATGCTAAGGAATACTAAAAGTTCATCGTATCACATTTTTATTGAGTACATTTTCATTTTTATAGAGTACTAAATGGTTAACAGCTTTCAGACTTTCTCTATTACAGATAAACATACATATATTCACACCTGTATAGCCAAGGCTATGTATTTTGCTGATAATAATTTAGTCCTATTTGGGTAATAGGGCGGAAGCCCAATGCCGGTACCCGGCACTTTTGAAAAATAGAGACAAAAAGATATAAAGGGAAGAAAGGGCAATTGATATACAGATGGATTGGGAGTATAAGCAAGCAGTCAGGGTCGCATACCTATAACTCGAACTGGCTGGTGCCGCGAAGTCAGAGTGGAGGTGGAGAAGTCAGACGAACTGGAGGACTTAACATTCCGTTCGTATCCATAATACAAATTATTTTTTCTTCAAAATTTTAGTGGTATATGTTATCGCCACATCAAAACCTAGTATTTATGCTGTTTAAAATAGGGAAACTATAATCTTTATATATATAATTCTTCTGTGAGTGTGTATGTCACTGAACTACTCTCAAACGACTGGACGGATTTTGATGAAATTTTTTGTGTGTGTTCAAGGGGATCTGGGAATGGTTTAGATTCACAAATCAGCCCGGCAGATGGCGCTGCAGTCGGTATCTAGGTTATTTATCTTCAGGACAACGTCTGTCGGGCGCAGCTAGTATATACATAAAACTGTATGTATTTAATAAAATGAGTTAACAGATATTACACATTATTATGGCAATCTTTAGGAAACTCAGTACTTCTTACACATAGGCTCACGCCTGTATCTCCGAAGGTATAAGTAAAGTTATATTAAAGGGAGGCAAGCCTATTGCGTCAGGTGAAATTTTAATATAAATAACATTTTCAATAATTCGTTACCCAAACACTGATACTTGAATTTTTAAGTTTTTTAAGTTTTACTGATCTCAATTATATCACGAATATTTAACATGAATTATTTATTATTTACTCAGAACAGTATATTTATTTTTTATATAATGTCTTAATTCGTGTATTGCATGTCGCATAACTCGTATACCTGTAGTTCGAACTGGCTGAAGCCGGAAGAACCGAGCGCTATAGCCAAGCACTTGTTGTTAAAAACAAAGAATGAAAAACCACTCATAACAAACTTTTTTGTGAAAATATTATTGTAGAAGCGTACGCTTACAGCATTTCGAAATCAAACAACAACAAACAGAGAACGAAAGAATAACAATATCCGGCAATCAGTGGTCGTTAAAAATATCAAATGAGACCTTTTATGTCGTGAAATAATTTTTATTTCCACTTTAAAGAAGCACCACTCGCCAGGCACGCGGGGGGGGGGGGGGGGGGGGGGCGGGGCGGCGGAAGCGCCCCAGCGGTGGGAGTACGGACAGTTAATTTTTAACCGATGTACCTCCTGGTAAGGGACCGCGCACATTAAGAAACTGTTTTGTTTCCAAATCGGTATTTTATGAGTAAGATTAATGATCCCTATAAATTTTACCGAACCCATACACACGTAGCTAAAGGAGTATTTAAGATCTACATTTGCGAATTTAGAACTTGGTCCCATCATTTGGTAATTTAGTCCAATTTAAGGCAAGCCTTTTTGCCGTCAACTTTTGTAATCAAAGTATACTGAAAGGATAGCAAAAGTAGAAAACGGATGAAACTGGATATTGCTTATACAAGTACAGGTGTACGTCAGAATTAGATCAGAGTCCTCAACCCAAACTGCATTACGCTATGAAATCATTATCAATATTCAATTCATCGGGAATAGAACTATTTATATACATACACAATGTAAATTATGTAAAATTCAACCTGATGATGGGTTTAGTAAAAAGAAGTAATAAGAGGAGGAGGAGAGGAACAAACAAATACACTCGCATTTATAATATAATAGATATACAAATATATATAGAACAGTAAGGATTAGCCAACGAGCTATACAAGTAAAAATTATTTGTTTTTAGTTATACAAATTATATCTCACAATGTTCCACTTAACTCCCTTAAGAGACGTAATCTTACATAGCGAAATCCTGTATAAACCCTTTAATAAAGTTTACAAAGTACTGTACATGACCTAACCTGTTACTACTCCGGGAGGCGGCGATGCATGCTTAAAATAATAATAATTGGCTTTTAAAAAGGTGGATAACCGCCTTCAATGCGCTTATTGTTCAATTTCAAGTTCAATTCAATCGAAGAAATGTGCAATTTGAAAACTTCTTCGTACTCTACCTGGTACACACCAGGAGTATACTCTTTTGAATAAAATAAAAAGAAAGAAATAAAAAAATACCGAAAAAAAAAAAACAATAGTCAGTCAACTAAGAATAAGCTGAAATCTTATATTACTGACTTTGTCTAAGAACCAGATGCACCACGACTTAGATCTTTCAATTAAATAAAGATGTTTCAAAATAAATTCAATCAAACGAAATCAGTCAGTATGAAAAAGTACACTTTTATAATAGGTTAAAAATGCAAGTAGTCGCATGCAGTGTTTTCAGACCAATACGATCGAAAAGTTTGTCCTTAAAGAATACTCCTGAGTTGCCGGTGTCCAAAGGCACAGTCACTTATATTAGTTGACATATCTAAGTTCTTGTTTCACTGCGTTTGCTTCTAAACTGTTGTCATGTTTAATAACTATAGTATTGGAATGCGTACGGCACTGAATACCTTACAAAAGCGGGGTAGCGGTGAGTTTACGAGCAACCCTTCACGATGGCTCCATTTAGATTGTTTCTCTACCTCATTAACTTGATATCACGCTTTTATTTTTTTAAATGTAATTGTTCCCTCCGGGTTTATGAGACAAAGCAGGTTTAACTCCGGTGTAAGACGCCAATGCTACACTTTGAGCACAATAAAGAGAAAAATATAGACATGATATTTTGCTGATAATGTTATTATTACAGAACTAATTGTTTTTGATTAAGATCTAGTTAAGGGTAACAGGAGATAAGTTGTTTGTATTGCATGCATATTTTCAGTGGCAGAGCCATGCTAAGGCACGAATGGGCCGGCTCGACCGGTGCGATACCACGGCCTCACAGAAAACCGGTTGTGAAGTAACGCTTGCGTTGCATTTCCCAGAATTGAGTGAGGTTTCCGGAGGCCCATTTCCCCCTCCCCCCTTTTTTCTCCCCTCATCTCCTTTCTCCTCTTTCCCATCTCCTCTTCCCTTCTCTCTTCTTTCCGCTCCCTGCATCCCCCATCAATCATCACCCTCAAAGCGAGCTTGCGAGTGTCCATGGACGGCGGTGTCACTTACCATCAGGTGACCCGTCTGTTCGTCGGTCCCTCTATAATATAAAAAAAAAACATGTATGTATGTTTGAAAAAACCCTGCGACACAATAAAAATTTAATGAGCTGCCTCCTCTTTTTTTTTTGTGTGGAAACCCCTACGGGTCGTTACCATACCGGGGCCGGTAAGGTGGAATGTCGGACTCGAATCAACTAAAACCACACAGTGTTCCGTCATCGTGTCATGTGGCCGAGGTCTGAGGTTACCGGCAGACTTGGTCTAGGCGGCTAGGCGACCCCACCATGGTATTACCCATACTTAAAGAGGCGCGCACGGAGCACTTCGCGCCACCGTCTCAGGCCTGCTTCTGCTAGGGCGACAGATAACCCCGTAGTTCTCCTTCTTTGTATTCGATAGAGTACTCGTTCTTTGTATTCGATAGAGTGCTGGTCCCATTGTAATCAATCAGGATTCATGAGATACCAACGAAATGACGAATAGATTTTTAAATTGCGTGTTTTTTACGAGAGAGAGAGTCGGATGAGATGGAGAGTCTCAGTAGAGGCGGTTAAATAAACTTTTTTAAATCAATTCAAAATTAAACAAATTACTGCAACAGACGGTCTTAAACAATCTCCTGGAGTGTATATAGAGGGGTTAACGTTTAACAACAACACTTGTATTGCGTAAACGTTCTACTATTGGTCTCTGATGCTAATACTATTACATTTATTTTTTGGACACAAAAATTCTGTCAACTTATCTCTGCATTATGCAACTAGAAAATAAATGCAATGCACTTTATACAAAAGACTCTAGAATATGTATGTATATATCTAATGTTAAACATGTTTATATGTTGTATGCACTCACGTAAATATACCAGAAGGGGTAGGCAGAGGCGTAAGTCAGGGGAAAAGTCTTATCAAATATATATATATATATAATATATATATATACTAGCAACACCCCTTGTGGGTGGAATTTTGTAAAATCTGTTCTTAGCTGACCTCGGCTTACCTTTGCTTGCTTACTCGGCGAAATTAATATTCCTACCAAATTACAAGTCTACGCCTTATGGTTCCAGAGATATCGTGATGAGTCAATATATCGATGGAAATCTCTTATATATTATAATATATATTTGTATTTATAAAATTGAAGAAAACTATAGTACATTAAAAAAAACACTTTCCTACCACTTTTCAATACTTTCTTTATCCGCCAAAATGAGTGAAACTAACGAAGAAATTCGATTCATGCTGAATGTGACTGAATGGCACATACAAATTATAATTCAATGTTATAAAACTGAAAAATAAATGTCTTGAATTTGTATATAAATCACGAAGAAAGTTTTTCTCCGACCTTATATAAACGGGTATCCTATTCCAATCAAGGCACTCGTTAATTACGCTGTAGGTATTACTTCCCATTACAGCGGCAGTAAAGTCCGGTAACGGCCGGTAAGGTTCGATAAAATTAACTCACCGAGTCTCTTGGTACAGATTAAAATAGCGACAAAAGTCAGGTAAATTTGTAAAGTAAGCTGTGGTATCCCTGGCTTGTGGGTGAGGTAATGGCTGTTTGATGACTTTATGTTTACTGAAAAAGTAGAAGTCACTTTCTTCTTTGATCGTTGTTTTATCGTTTTTGACTCTGTCAGTGACAAATCGTCATATAACGTTTTAAAAGTGTTGTTTTGTAAGTAAGCCAGAAGATAACAAAACTGTTTTTGTTTAGCAGTTCAATAGATCTCTGGTTTATTTTAAGACTTGCTAAGTTTCAAGTGGAGTTTCGAGGGTTATAAAAATGAGTAACAGTTTACCAGTTTGCGCTTCTCCAGAAGCTTTTTGCCTCGCACAACCAGCTTATGGAACAAATTGTCGCATGCCGTATTTCCGAACCGATACGACCTTCAAACCTTCAAGAAGAGAGCCTACCTCTACCTAAAAGGCCGGCAACGCACTTGTGACTCTTGAGTTGCGGGTGTCCATGGGCGGCGGTAGTCACTTACCATCAGGTGACCCGTCTGCTCGTTTGCCCCCTATCGCATAAAAAAAAAAAAAAAAAAAAAAACCAACGAACGATATTAGATAGATAGATTTTAATGTATTTAAGTGAAGAGATAAACACTCGAGGAACAAATAGGCTACTTTTAATCGTGAAAATAAACCTTGAAGGATGTTGATAGGGGGCTGACATTTATATGATAGAGAGTCGACACAGACAAAGTCGTAGACACAAATAGTATAGATATACTCTTTTAATTGTAAGTGTATATTTCACCTGTTTTTCATCGCTATAAAATGGCAAATTGACACACATTATGTTAACTACACATAGCGCAGGAACAAGCCGTGTTAATTATCTTTGTGGAAAACGAAGAACTATTCATTAGAATAAAAAATTGTAATTCTGATTTGTTCAAATACATAGGAGATCGAAATTTACTTCTTAATTATTGTTGAGTTAAATATCTTAAATAAAGGTGCTGCAGCGTTTTCTGTCATTCCTATCAAGGAATCTACCTGTTGATTATGAATGTAGCAGTATACTTACTTTTTTACACTGTCGCGCGTTAAAATACTACACGCGGTCCTTTGATTGAGATGACTTACTTGACTGTTGAAAGGGGCAGGAAGGTCCTCGCAGCGGCGATGTAGCGATGGCTTCAAACCACCTCTTTTGTCGCCGGTTCACTTGTATCACCAACACGACGTTTTTTTGATAGGATTGGAAATATAGGGGACACTCGCGTGTTATTTATTGTATGTTTCTCGCTTTCAATTGTACTTTCTGGTACTTTTTATGTAGAGGGTGGGAGAGGTCGAGCGTACTCGTTTACAACTTTTTAGTGATCAAGGGAAACGGAAGCGAGCATGTGAGATAGAGAAGGGACTATTTCATGCGTTCGGAAGTGTGTAATTATTTCTTATTGTTGATTATATACATATATATCCAAATATAAATACGTGAGTTAAGAAATTGATTTAATTATGGAGTAAATGGCGTTTACAGAGATTTTGAAATATTTTAAAGTCAATAGTCATATGGGTTATATTTTCAAAGAACAAATTCATTATTAATTAATTTTTCATTAATATTTTGAATTAATGAAAATAGTGAAGTGGGAAGAAAAAAAGTGATTTTACACGATTTTAAAACAAAGTAATCTATACAGACATCTTGTAGCCGAAAGAAGAAATTACACAATGAGTAAGATTTGACAGTGACACAGACAGCAATGAAAGTACTGTACTGTTAATCAATTGAAAAAATACCTAATGATATAATAAATACCTAGGAATCTAAAGAATGAATTAAAGCAAAACTTTTTTTAAAAGATGGATCATTGTTGATGAAAAGTGGATGACAAGAAAGTGCGAAAAAGATTAAACAAATTTAAAAAAAAAGATTGTTTCTTCGTATTTTATATACTGATAATATTTATAACCTATGGACTTCAAAGTTGCATCAATATCAGCACTAAGTATGTTTGAAATCTCAGTTAAATCGATTATAATTACTCAAATACAATGAAGATATTTGCCAACAGCTCCTAAGCTAACACTTCGGTACTCCCAATTATCACCATAAATGTTGTACACATGTTAACATTTAAGTTCGAACACTTTGTCACGTAGCTTGTTGAATCATTACGAAGCTTTGCATTAAAGAACTTCACTAAAATGGGTCTAAAATATGTACTTAAAAATATTCATTAATTAAAATATAAGTAATGATCTTAATTTAAGGTATATTGTCTTCCACACATTTATTTTTTTAACCAACTATAGGCTATGACGTAAGCCGTGTAGTTTTAATGTCCAAACTACGCTAGGCAAACATATATCATTAAATTTTTTCTTTATACATATGCGAGTAAGTACAAGCAGTAACGCCTTTTTTTTAAAAGGTTGTATGTCGGACTCGAACAGACTAAAACTATACGATGTTCCATCACAGACTCTCAACGCTGCAGCCTCAGATTGTCGTAGCCGCAATATCTGGGCACCCCGGCAGACCTAGCCACCTGTTGAACAACAGATGACCCCACTACGAGGCGCGCGCAGTTCATTGCGTCGCTGTCTTAGGGCTGCTTCTGCTAGGCGGTGGATAGCCTGTACTTCATCTACAGTCCAGCACGGCACCGAATATCAGCTTGTTCAATCCGGCGTCTAGTGCGTCATTAGCTTGACGGGAGAGTACTAGTCTTCTCCCGTTCCCTTTCCGCCGCTTCCTTATTATCTGACCGCAAAACGAGGCGGCGGAATCGTAATCTCTTAATTGTGGTCTCAAACTCTCGTTTGAGACGACGGACTTAAGTGTGAGGATAGCCTCTCGGCTATCCTCACACTTAAGTCCGTCGTCTAAATGCTACTGTGTGTGAAGTGGCACACAAACGATGGCTCACAAAATTTGTATTCATACTTAGGACTAATTTCTCAAAGTTTATGTTCATGATAAGTGTAATAACCATGACATTTTTGTGTGACATGTAATTATCATTATAGCACCATTCGCGAATGCAAAAACTTATCGAAAAAATTGCTGGAAAGTTGTGGATTACAGTGGATAGAGAAATATGTAAGTAATTATTTCGCGCAGTAAATCTTAGGCTTACTCTGTCAAAATAGGACCCTAAATCTTCTTCACGATAACTTTTATACGGTAAAGCAGTGAGTTTTAATGTAGAATAAGATCTAAAATTACAAATTAGTGATGTTTAGTTGTTTACGAAATATGCAACGTCACACCACGGTCGATAGCGTTTTCAACGTTTTAAGTTTAAAATAAAAAACATAAATTTATGATAGAATCAATAAAGTAATCTTGAACTATTGGTCAATTAAATTCATATTTCGGAGGCCCAATTCCCCCTCCCCCCTTTTCTCTACCTCATCTCCTTTCTCCTTTTTTCCATCTCCTCATCCCTCCTCTCTTCTTTCCGCTCCCTGCATCCCCCATCCCTCATCACCCTCAATGGCGGCCAGCGCACTTGCGACTCTTGAGTTGCAAGTGTCCATGGACGGCGGTGTCACTTACCATCAGGTGACCCGTCTGTTCAACTGTCCCCCTATAGTATAAAAAAAAATATATATATATTTCGGGTTCCTAGACCAAATACTGTAGGATTCAATAATTTGTTGCATAATATTTGAATTTAAATATAAGTCAAGAGGGTTATTGCTATAAAGTCAAGAAGATTATTGCTATAATTTCAAATAAACATTTTTTTTTTCCAAACAATCATAAGTGGATTGAATGAAAATCCTCGGAAAGACAACACTTAGATTGGTGGACTTCCTTATTAATTTATTATATTGGTATATGTAGATAACATATCTTGGCTACGTCGCCATACGTATGTACAGGGCGGCAGCACAGAACCCTCTCTTTCCGACTAATGCAGGTTCTTTCCAGGCACGGTTGCTTCGGAAAGTACCTGCACTCGGTCGCTAGGAGAGAATTGAGTCCCTTCTGTCATCATTGCGACTGTAGTGAGGACTCGGCCTCGCGGATTGCCCCGCTTGGGCGGCACAGCTTCCGGCCCTCACTGCAGTCATTAGAGAGGATCTGTCACTGCCGGCCATCATACGCTCCATGGTCGGTAGTAACAGGAATTTTCACAGAAGGAGGCGGCGGAGCGGTCCCGGGAAGATGATCTCCACTCAGATCCAATTCGCCGCCGGCAAACCGGGCGGCGGAGACGCGCTTACCAGCGCCTCATGCCGCCCTGAGTGTGGCTGCGGGTGGTTGGGACGGGTTTTCCCTCCATCCGTCATATGGCTAGCCGCGAGGGGGTGACGTCCGCGTGTGTCTGGACGTTGTCTATTTGAGAGTAACCAGAAGGTGGTGAACGCGCTTTTGCGGGCAAAAAGTGCTAGGAGGGGTCCGGATGTCTTACTAAAGCTGTTCCCTGATTCCTCCTATTTTAAGCGCAGCATGGCACACCGTGTGGTTTTAGTCGATCCGATTCCGACACACCATTCCACCGAAAGCCCCGGCGGGATGACGGCCCAAGGGGGTTTCCACACGTTAAAAAAAAAAGGCGTTATCAACGCCCACATTTGGTCAATATATGTTACTATACTATACAAGAAGAGAAGTGGGATTACATCCCACTCTTCTTCTATAGTTGTCTAAACTGGCAAACCGTCTCTAGAGCAGAGTGTCTCACTCTGACTCGGCTTTTCAACTCATCCCATAGGTGTTCTATGGGATTCATACCTAAGCATGGCTCTACCATGATATTTTTTTTTATTATGCGCCTGCCTACCCCTTCGAAGATACAGGCGTGAGTATACTCGTATTTATGTCTATATGCGTATTTACATGTCACACTCACCAAGTAAATCTAGGTCCTTAATTGTGTTATCGTTATTTCTATTAGGTAGGTACTATATTTTGGTTTCATATCAACTTGTGCCAAACTTTGCTAAAAAAAATCTTGAGACTCGAAGATTGGGAGGATTAGAGGAAGTAAACAGTAGGGAGGATTATTTCTTAAAGCCTATAGGGCTGGGTCCCATCGGCTTCGCAGCCTCGGCTCGGTTCCCCGGCACTCTCGTCTGGAAGCCTAATCCCGGCTTACAGGCTTTCCAGTGCACGTTTTTAGGCCAAAGTAAATTAAAGATGTCTTTGTGCGTCTTCTTGGTGTTTCGAAAAGTCGCAAAAATCTCGGGAGATTATGCGGTAATTAAACTTTAATAAAAGAGTGTATTTTCAGTTTTTGGTGTGTTTGCTTCTGATTTAAACTAATACTTTGATAAAAAGGGTTGAGTAACACATGCCAGAGGCTATAAACAAGTTGTAAAACTGTAAATATGTACCTCATGTATCTTTTTTAATTCCTTCCATATCAACAATAGGTACTGATCTCACTGACTGCGCAAGAAGAAAGGTGCTTTGAGTGCGTTTGATGTATCACTATAACGGCCTTAAGCCTTGACGGTTTGAAGGATTTCGATATGTGAGCTGTCGTTTACGTTTTTAGTAAGAGTGACATAAAATATCACATTTAAGAGCAATTAATAATGCATTCGGGTAAAAATATATACTTAAAAAAAAATACACATGTAGGAACTTTGCAAATCATAATAGTTACTATGACAAAGATTAGTGGTAGTGGTAGAAATCCCCTCTCAATATTACAAAAGATAAATCTTTAAAATGATTTCCATAAAAGGAATCTGATTATAGCAGCGTAATTTAGTTAATCGTTGATATTGGCACGCGTATTACATACAGATGTTTGAACTCCAGCGAGATAATTACATTTACAGATTTGCTCTTCAAATGTTTCATACTTTCTGAGGTGCAAGATTTAAAGGGGTTTCAATTCAATTAAACCATAGGAATTGTTTGCTCGTCTTTATTGAGTCAAATCATACTTCAATAAATTTATATTTGTTTTCATGTAATAATAATAAAAGTTTAATTTAGGCAGAAGAATTTTCTTCAATGGGTGTGCCATTGAAGAAAATCATTTTAAAATTGCAGTTAGACCACTTTTCTATTCGTTAATTACTATTACTACAATAAAATAGACTAATCAGGAGAGGGTATTACGGCCACAGGGAAAGATGCTCTATTTTGATTTAATATATTTTATTGTTTAGTGCGGGAATTTTATGTTGTTATTATTATTAAAATAAACATATGATATATAAATAAACTATAACCAGATGAGGGA
This sequence comes from Tyria jacobaeae, assembly GCA_947561695.1. NCBI lineage: Eukaryota > Metazoa > Arthropoda > Insecta > Lepidoptera > Erebidae > Tyria > Tyria jacobaeae. Next base: position 16,513,415 of record OX387227.1, read on the forward strand.
TGAGGGTGACACAAATAAAAAGTTCGTACCCGTCACTACAATTTGTTGGCGTTTCATGTCAAAACAACAATGATGAACTATTTAAACCCCTTCAAGCTTTTTTTCACGATGAAAGGTAACTTATATCCTTTCCCAAAGTCTAGTCTAGCTCCGTACCGAATTTTGTGAAAATCCCTTCAGTGGTTTAGTCATCAAAGCTAGACAGACAGAATTACTTTTGCATTTATAATATTATTTTAGTATAATATTGGAGAGTTTTGTCATTATGGGCAATTTAATACAGAAATTAAATACGTGAAATAGTTTTAGTAAAATATTATAAATTGTCACTCAGTCGTTTTAGAAAAGTCTGATTCGAGAGAAGAGTATTATCGTATCAACGACATTTATAATAAAACTGAAATCAAGATCACAGTGTCTTAAGTACTCGTCTTCAATTTTTTTTCACGTGCTGTCAAGTATTGGACATAATATCTTTATTTACTCGATCAAAAGCTTAATTTAGAATTGGCATAACTGATGTAAAATTTTTATTGATATTGCGGCAACCAACATCGTTTTTGATAATACCCCCCAAATGTTTTCGATTGGGTTTAGATCCTGATGGTAAGAATGCAATCGAAGCACTGTTTAACAAATCGTTACTTTGTACTTTCGGAAGTTTTCTTTGGTTTTAATTATAAGGTTATAAAGTGCAAATTTTTTGGAGCTAGGTTGGAAATGAATATTTTTTGCCCTCAGCCAAGTCTGCATTTCTAGTTTATTGGAGTTGAATGTTGGTATTTTTTCTGAGTTAGCGTTATGATATGCTGCATTATGCACAACAGCGGCATGACCTCGTGACGGCTATTGGTGTGGGAAGCCTCTCGCTACTCACCATGGTTCAGTCCATGGTACAAAGTGAGAGTGCATGGGAATCCGCCGCCTCCTTCTGCGAAGAGGTGATGCTGATCAAAGAGGCGGCGGAACGGGAACGGGAGAAGACTAACACTCTCTCGTCCCGCAGAGGACGCACCAGGCGCCGGAGGGCGCAGAATTACCTCCGACCTCCATGAGCGCTGGCCTGGGGGTAGCGGATCGGGCTGCCCGCTACAGAAGCAGGCCTGAGACGGTAGCGCGTCGTGTTCTGCGCGCGCCTTTCTAAGTTGGAGGGGAGCTAGGCTCCTCGCTTTCCACGGTGTGTTCACCTGAGCATCAGGCGACCAAGATCTGCAGGGGTTCTCGGAAGCTTCCTTCTTAGGGTGTACCCGGGTCCTCTGCAAAAGACCTCGTGACGGAACACCGTGTGGTTTTAGTCGGTTCGAGTCCGACATACCACTTCACTGTTGGCTCCAGTGAGGTGACATTATGCAAGACTACTACGGTTGCTTTGGAGATTTGGAATAAGTTTCTCCTTTAACCACTTTAAGTAATTTTCTGTGTTCATATTGTCGTGATAGTCTCCGGATTTGATCTCTGCTCTTTAATAATCTTCTTATCCTTGTTATAGAACCATTAAACTGTATACTGTATATTCTGTATGTTAATTTTGGAAAGTTCTACGAACCACACCAATATCAAATTCGTCTATATTTATTTTTCGTGGTCTTATCTTTCTCTTTTTAATAGGTGCAGAAAATTGGTAGCACTTGTGCTTTTACACACTTTTAGACTTATTATCCGCTTCCATAGTCAGCTCTGTTGTATGCACTAAAGCAATTATCTCATTCGTTTCTTTGGCTGTATTTAATTTCATAGCAGTTACTTGTTGTTTCATTATCTGTGCTTTTCTTTCGCTTAAAATCCTAGCCACTGTACTTTCAGATACTCCAGCAGCCTGCGCGGTTCTATATCGCGCATCGGTAATTTTTTATGCATAATTGTTTCTAGCCTCTCTTTTCATGAAATCATGCACTTTAAAAATAATTTCTCTTGCCTAGAATAGAAAATATTCATTAAACAAAACAAGTATAGTTTACATTTTTAAAACTTGAAATATCTAAATAATTTTAGATACTGTAATTTCTTTACAATGTAAATAATATTTACAGACCTGACTTTTAAGTACAACACGCTGAGATTTTCTCGACATTTTAAATAAAGTCAGTAGAGCAACTTTCCCTACGAGTTTGTTTTTGCGAAACGTGGATTACACTAATCATGTGCATCGAACCGCTGTCGGTTCGCGACTGAGGTTTAAGTTAAACCCCCCGCACCCCGCGATCCCCTCGACTCGAAATTGGTGGGGCGCGTCTTCGTGGATGGCATTCTCCCTTTTTTTTTTTTTTTTTTTTTTCTCCGTGCGGAAATCCCCTCGGATACCACCTTCTGGTGGCATGTCGGACTCGAACCGACTAAAACCGCACGCCATCTTGGGTACTAGATGCCGGGGAACCAGGTACACCCTAGAAAGGAAAACCTTGGAACCCCGACGTACCTCGGGCCACCTACGGTTTGTAGATGGCCCCCTCCTGTGTGGGAACCCCAATGTTCCCGTAACTATCCCCCAAGGGCGCGCACGTTCCGAAGCGTCCGCGCCGCCACCCAAGCCTGCTTCTGCTAGGGTGACAGATGGGGAAGGCATTCTCCCCTAGAATTGATTTGTAGACAATGCCTCTTAGCATAAAGTCCGTCTCGTGCAATATAAAATGCAAAAAGCGTTATTTAAATAAATAAAAATAGTATATTAAATAAAAAAACATATAACAAATTGATAAAGAAAATTACCCAAAGACACAAAATAAATAAACTCACCTCCCGTGCATCCAGTAAATTATATTATTATTTTAAGACTAGCCTGTTGGTACGTGGCCCTGACTGCTGATCCGGAGGTCGTGGGGCCGATTCCGGGACGGGAAAAAAATTGTGAGCAACAAATAGTTGTCCCGAGTTTGGGTGTTCCTTGTTCTTCATTTTGCTTAGGACTTTAAAAATATAATATTGTCCCCCGTGTCACAGAAGTAATTCCTACTGTAGGGGTTGACTTTTAGTTGACTTAGAAAATTATATACATTGTCTAACTCAGCAGGTGTACAGTATAATAAACAGTGATATGTATTTCAATTGTGATAGTATTTGTACTTTCAATGTCTCGCACACAATGTCTCCTGAAGCTTGAGGACTGCAGAGAATGCTCACTTTGGCTCATTTGTTTTGCGAGCCTTTTAAAGCCAGTTGAAAACATAAAAGTCGGTGAGAAAGCGAAATACATCACAAAAAACATTATTTTTATTAGTAAGCTAACAAAATAAATTAATAAAAACATTACTTCAAAATATAGTTAGTTTTATTTGTAGCAATTGAAAACATGTTAAAGAACAAGTCTTTATTCAAGCTGGGGCTATTACTATTACAAAGGAATTTCTTATACAAGAAAGGTGAGAGCTTAGTAACGGATTCCTGGAAATTTATTCCTTAAGATATATAAGCATTCAGGAGTAATGGCTATTTTTATATAAAAGTAGTCTATAAAATGAAATAATCATCCGACATTAAGCGTAATTAATAGCGTCTGTACCTTAGGGTACGTACAACTTCGAGGATAGGTATTATCTAAGCGAAGTTATGAATTTATTTAATATAATGATTGTTGACCGAATGAAATCCTACTATCAAGACTCTTTACCAGCACATTGTATTTGGGGATAAAAACAACCTAAGCGTTGCATTTCTCCGATATTTGTGAGGTTTCCGGAGGCCTGGCTACCCCTCTCCTCTTTCCTCTCCCCTCATTCCTCCTCTCCTTACTGTTTCCAATGCCCCCTCTTTTCTTTCTCCCCCCATATCCCTCATCACCCTTAAAAGCTTGTGCAGCGTACTTACGGCTCTTGAGTTGCAGGTGTCCATGGACGGCGGTTGTCACTTAGTATTAGCTGAACCGTCTATTCGTCTGTCCCTATCACTACATATTATAAAACAAAGTCCTCCGACGCGTCTGTCTGTGTGTCTATCTGTTCACGATAAACTTAAAAATCAAGCAGGTCTGGCACCTTGGTTGGGTCTGCAGGCCAATATGTAGGGTTTCCGTGTGATGCGCAGTTCAGGCTGATATCATTCATAGCTGTATATAGTTGGCGACCACGTGGTGCGGTTAGTCTAGAGCCCGAGTAAGCGTGTTTTGCGTTCCAATCACCCCCACAGATATATCTCCTACCCAGTATTTTGAAATAATTTATAAAATCATTTGAAGTAATAAGATGTCTAGGTTGGCAGTATATTGCAGATAATATTGTTTCCGTTTTGTCATCTTGGATTCTGATTGAGGTAGGCTGTATCGTTTCAGTTTGGAATTCTTCAAGAGGATAGTGTTTCATGTTTTCCCTTATAATAACTGCAGTCCCACCATGAGAGTTACCAGAAGGGTGGTTTGTTGTGTATACTTTGTAATTTTGCAAACTAAAATGAGATTTTAGAGTAAAACGCGTTTCTGAAATTAAAGCCACATCTATTTTTTCCGTATCTAGGAAAAGTTCAAGTTCCATTCTGCGTTCGATCAGTCCATTGGCATTCCAGGTAACTACCCTTAAGTTTAGGGGTGTTTTATAAGACTTGTGATTAATTGGATCATTCGGTCCATCATGTTGTGTAACATAACATTCATCATGTTTTGAATTTTTTCAAACATCACATCTAGTACCTCGACAAAGTTGTTTGGGTTCTTGATGTCAGTTTTTTGCTCCTTTTGGGATGTTGGACTTTGTTACTTGTGCATATGTAGTGTAGTTTGTTTGCGAGTATTTTTTGTTTTGGTTATTTTCTTTTTAAATGGTATTAATTTCAAAGTTTGGCAGTTGTTTAGTTTTTTGTTCCGTGCCTCTGTTTCTATTAGTGGTTTTTTTCATTATTAAGTCTCGATATTGCTTGTATTTCGTGCAGCCTTTCAGTATCAGGCCTCTTTAGACAACTTGATGTGGGGTGATCTTCACCGCATTTAACACATCTGAATGGTCGGTTGCATTGGTTTTTTGCATGTCCAAATCTCTGGCATCTCTTGCATTGCAGAACGTTTAATTTTTTTTATGGCGCTTCAAATGAAATTCTGACGTGATTCAATTTATAAATTTTGAAGATGTCTTTATTGTTGTGTTTTGGTTTAAGGTACACATAAAATACGGGCATTGGTTGTTTTGTGTTTCTGTGTCTTATATTCATTATGTGCCTGACTTCGTCTACGAGTTCTTGAAGTTCTTTTTTTATAACTTCAGTGTCTTCAGATGAGTGTAGGCCACGTAGAACTACACGATAGGCTCTTTCGCTTTTCAGTCTGTAAGTATAGTGACTCACATCTTTCTTGATGAAGCTAGCTCTTATGCTTTTATAAGTATCTACATCTACTGGCATTATTTTTACTATATGACCCGATCTCAGGGTTGTCATAGTATACTTATCAGCGTCTTCAATAGTTGCGAGAAGGTCTTTTAATTTCCTTATATCTAAGACTCCAGTGACAAATATGGGCTCTGGCTTAGGTGGTTTAGGCTCTTTGTGTTCTTTAGGAGGTTCAGTATTATCTGCAATTTCCAAGGCTTCAAAACTATTTTGAATTGGGATTGCGTATGTTGTTTTAAGTACATTTTTGTTTTTGTACGTGATTTCAGAATTTCCCTTCAGCTTTTCTTTTCGTAGGTACCTGGTCATTTTGCCATGATGTGTTGTCTTGTTCGGTATTTCGGTTGCTGCTAGTTGCTGTTATATCTGTAATTGACTTCCCATTGGTGATATTTTGTATCGATATATCATCTGGTATCACGCCCAGGGAATAACTTCTAGTATGTTTAAATAAACTTGTATGAAGCGTTTGTTGTATAATCTTTTGATTTTTATTTTCTTTTTCTTTGTTAATATTCATTTTTATTCCCAGGTCAATATAAAGGTCACTTGAGGGGTGACGCCCTTTCCCCCAAGAAGGCTCACTACAACGACGTTTGCCAGGTCCGTCGAGGATGACCCTAGGGACTGATCTCCCATCAGCCATGCATTCCATTGGCACGTATCCCAACGTGGAATTGGGGTTATTATTTTATATTCCTTTCTGTCCAGGCGATGAAGCCAAGACACCTGATCGCAACAAAGCGGTTGCGGGCTTGGTTATTCATTTCCTAATACCCACTGAAGACCGGCTTGTTAGGCCAGTAGTGTCGGATTAGTTGACCGCCGCCCGATGTTCGGCGTTGAGGTTCATTTTGCACCACCCGGGGGACACGTGTGGGGCATTTGTTAGGTAATCTTTCCACAGACGTGAACCTCTTCATCCCCCCCCGCAGCGATTGTATCAAAAATTGTAAACAATTAAAACAAGTAAAATTGTAAACAATACAAAATCCCACAGCGTTACCGACTTATTATCTTTTTTTGGGAACGTTGGGAACTTTGGGAACAAGAAATATTAAAGATATTTGACACTGCTACTCTTCAGTAAATTGATATGTCACCTCACATGTCGAAATCCATCAAGGCTTCTTAAATCTAGGGTTTTCCAAAGAAACATAGTACCTACATACATTCATTCGAAAGCCATAGGGAAGGTTCTATACCCTCCTGGCGCCGTCGTGTAAACACTAATAAAAATATAAAAGTTCCATGCTAAAATAAATACACGGATATTTTCAAAACATTGCAGCCATTATCACTCAGAATGATTTTAGGATTTTAATGATACTTCGTTCATCGAATGTGGTCGGGAATTTTGAAGTTATAGTAGCATGAAGAAACTCCCATACATAAATACCTAAGTTATAAGCCTAAAAACATTGCACCGGTTTTCCAGTAGTTGTGTAAAACTAGTTTTATATTTGTTTGGTTTTCCACAAACTCTGGTATAACGTTTTCTAGCCCTCTAAATATTGTTTCTTTGTAAAAGCACATATGATATACCTTATTTAAAATCACAAACTTTTTGTCTTTTTCCGAGTGAGCGAGAGAATTATGACTTCAACCACTGCGTCACTCACGTAATCAATTAGTATAATTAGCTAAAAGATTCGCAGTAAAGCGTCGAGTGGCTCCTTACTTAAGATCAGTCGCAGAAATTGTTCGTTATAATTCAATAGAGAGGTTCAACCGTGAAGTAGGGACATAAATCCGAGACGAGGGACAGAAAATTCATATCCAGATGGCCGGCTTCAATGAAATTAGCATGAAAGTGAGGGCGGCGAAGGGGGGCGCAATTAGTGCCGCCAACGGACATCGTTATAATTCTTTGCTTAATAAATGTCGAGTGAACTCATTTAGATAGCTTCCTCTATCTTAATTGTGACTGTGCACAGCAAAGGATAATATTTTCATAGAAGTTTTAACATTTAACGGGTGTTTACCCTTATATATACCACTCATAGCCTTGACGTGGGAGAGTCGGCCTCACAGAAAACTGGCTTATGAACAATGATTGCATTGTGTGACCGATTGAGTGAAGTTACTGATTTCTTTGTCCCCTTAGAAACTATTTCACTTCTTTGAATGGGAACTTTCTGACTTATTTCATTTTTTTTTGTTGATTTTTCACTAGTTTCTTTAGAATTTTTACAATGGGATCTTCTGAACTCTTTTTATTAACAGTAGCCATTTCTTCTTCAGTAATTTCCTCAAGTAATTGGTCCTGAAAAATCATATTATTATCCTTATCAGAGTATTTTTTCAATATTTTTTCTGTCATTTTTATCCACACACTTCTTTTTTGGTGTCTCTTTTGCAATGTATTTTTGATAGTAGCCTAAGCTTTAGAGCCTTACAGTTAATGATTATGCCAAAGCAATAAAAATTGTTTGAAAATTGGCATTCAGTTCCAAGTTAATGTAAATTTCTTTTATTTTCAAAAGTAGATTGTTTGATATCAAGCCTTTTTTTTAATTCATAAAAAAATTTAATATTCCGTTAGGGAGATTAGTAAAAAGATGCTGATTTGACTTGACATATTAATCAACTACAGTGTCAAAAAATTGGACTGAGATGTAGATCTAATCATTTCTATTACGAATTATGCTTATCAGAAATGAAATAAGGTATTTTAAGAATAATTGAAGTCCTCTATCTTACTATGTAAATACTGTTAGATGTTAGGTCAACTTTTCGCGGTTGATAAAAATTAGCGCAGTAGTAATGCAAATGCCTGTGCAGTAGAGACACACCGGGCTGAGCTCCATCAAATCTTGGTGGCGAAGTGGGAGCAACGAGAGACTGGAGAGAGGACATGGAGCCCTCACCTCCGGGTAATGCAGGTGATTTCCGGACACGGTTGTCGCTGAAAGTACCTGTGTCGGATTGGTCGGGAGCCGACTTCACGGTGCCACCTTTGCGATGGCTGCCCCGATGACACAGCGCTTCACACACAGGCAGCATGCCCAGCTTGGACCAGTAAGAGCTGTGATCTCGTGGCGGTAGCCGGTTCTACGGGTAGTCTCTTGTTCCCGACCGCGGTTCTGTCCATGGTCCGGAGCGAGATCGCATGGAACGCCGTAGCTTCCTTCGGCGAGGAACTGATGTCCTCAAAGGAAGCGGCGGAATGGGAGAGGGAGCACAATCTAACTCTCTCTCCCCCCAGAAGAAGCATCGGGCGCCGCAGGGTATTCATTGATCTTCGGCCACCCTAGGAAGCGGCCTGCGGGCGACGAAACTTTGGGGAGTTCGTCGCCCAAACACATTCTAGTCGATTTTAGTCGGTAAGAGTCCGACATACCTCTTCCCCCCACCCCATGGGAGAAGGCCATCATTGAGGATCTTCCAACCCGTCAACAAAAAAAGTAGCAATCCAAATGCTATTACAATATACTGAAGTGCCAACCTTGTTTTTATACAATTTAAACGTGTGTTTAGTGTAGTAAAGCAACACCCCAAACCTTATCATCCTCTTGTGAGCCGAAATTAGGTCAAGTGACAACAGCAATGCTGCGAGTGATAAAAACAGTAATGCGGCGAGTGATAACACAGGAATGCGGCGAGTGATAACAACAGGAATGCGGCGAGTGAAAACAACAGGAATGCAGCGAGCGATAACAACACTGGACTCTAGTATAAAAGAACGGTGTCAATCTATTTTAAGTCAGTTCAGTTGAGTTCACTTTTGTCTTCGGTCGCATACATTAGCAACAATAAAATTACGATCCACATTTGTAATTTTCTTAATAACGCCTTCACGTCAGATTAAGCCGTCCGCAGCCACCACGTCAATTCTCTGTAAGTGGTTTGGAAGTAAACTCTTAACCCACTACAGTTTAATATCAAATTACAAGTCCTTTGACGAAGTCATTTTACTTTAGTTTTTACACTTGGGTTTATTATTTAATTATTTGATTATAGGGTGACTGATGATGAGACCCTTCATCAAAGCATGACGTGACTTGTCGAAAGCTGTCCTTACTTAACTCATTTAAAAAAAATATAACACCCACAGACAAACCTAAATTGTTCTATAATCATTATTAAAATTAGAATTAATTTAACAAATTGAATAGAGCTGATGATTATAGCCTTTTTTCGTGTGGCAATCAAGAAATATCCTTTATCAAATCAACTTTCATCATAAAAACAAATAATCACCAATCCGTATTTATGATGATAAATATGCACAGACAAGTGAAACTTAAAAAAAAAGTACTCCATTTTGCATTGGATCTTTAAATATTAAGACGAATTAAATAATAGCTCCACTTTTGTCACAACACAAGCTAAAGCTTGTTATAGTGCTTTTATTCTCTTGCAGTTATTGCATAAATAAAAGTGATCCTGTCACAGATAGCCTGTACATCTCTGCAGTTCGAGCACTCTGAGCGATCGATCGCTTCGCCGACCGCATTTTCATTTATCTACGTCATTCATGACGTCACACCAGATAACCATCTTTTATGGAATTATTTACGTATTTCGTACTGCAGTACTGTAAACTGTTGATGTATTCAAATACATTTTGTATTACAATAATTTCAAGGTATTTAATGGGCCCTACATAAATATCAAAACCATTTTATTTTAATTAAACCAATCACAGGTGTTTTTAAACGGCTTTATTTAGCTTGCCCTGTTTGTATATTTTTGATTGTCAAGAAGAGAAGGTATCAAATAGACTAAGTCAGTCATGAAACTAGTTGCCTGTTCCAATACGTAGATCTTATGGAGAAGAACAATCGAGTGTCTTTTCAATTCGACAAGCGATCACACAATTCTCAGAAGTAGTAATCAACAATTTCTACATAAAACATATCATAAAATCAAAAATTACCAACTTATTATAGGTGGTATTTTCTTAGCCAATTTCGTAAAAAATATTCATTTTAGTAATAATAATTGAAAACTTCAATAAATAAGTACATGTCAAATGACAAAAATGTGGCGCGGGACCAGAAAGTTGCCAAGCATTTTTATCAGCTAAATAATCATCTATATACTTTGTAATATACCTGCCTACTGAACCACCACCACAAGCTATTTTACTGTATGAATAGTTTAACACAGAATCCTATAATAGATGTTTGTGCTTTTGTTAATCTAAATATTGGTTGAACTAATTTATATCGCTGCCTAGCCTGCCTATAATTGTCTTTCACATATTTTTTCTTACGTACATTATGTTCTCATAAATATATTGATTATATTAATCTCCTTAATTAGTTCCATAAGGGATTCGCTACTACGTAGATAAAAAAGGTTCTAATAACTCTCTTGCAGAATGAAAATTGATTCTAGATACATATGCATATCTGCAGCAAACCCCCACAATAAAATACCATAGGACGTGGAAACAAAATAACTAAAGTAAACTAGTCCTGCGATATCGATGTCTGTTTATTTGTGGATTTTACTTAAAGAGATGCTAAGTGCCGCACTGTATTCTGGAATCAAGCTTTATTCAAATTCTATTGGAACTAAACGTTATTCATTAAGATTTGACATTCACTATGTCTGACGTTAGGCAAAGAGAATATCACTTCTTTCTTTTTATTAAATCAAATAAAAATTAATGATGTGTCACCAACTAATACTACTACTACTATATTATCATTATATACTCGTATATTCGAAAGAGAAACGGCCCCAACATCGGTCCTTGCGGAATTTTTATTTTTTCTTTCATGACTCACACAGTCAAATGCTTTTGAGAGGTCACGAAAGAAACCGAGTGCATCCTTACCTTTCTACCAGCCGCTAAAAATATGCTGTAACAAAGTAACACCGGCGTCAGTTGTACAACGCCTTTTAGTGAAACCGTATTGTTGTTCAGGAATGATGCTACTTACAGTGTACTATTATTTGATTGAGTATATTTTTTCAAAGACCTTCTTAAATACCGGCAAATAATATAAAAAGCTCTAAGAACCCTAATGGTAAGAAGTACAATAAGGTCTAAGAAAAGTTTACTCGTTCAATCTTCTGGAGCTAACCATATGTCAAAGTTGAACAATAATACTCTATGATTATAACGTTATAAAGAAAAGTAATTTAAAACTAAATTACCAAAACGCTCTTTTCAACTCACAACAAATTACTAAATGGATAGAATTAAATTAATAATTTGATATTAAATCTATCCATACTAGAAAGTAGACAGAGGTGGATTTAATACCCACATTTTGCCACTGAGAATTTGGTCTCACTAACGTTATAGGGGGCAAGAATTTTGCCGTCAATCAGGCACTTTAACACTCTATATATACTGTCTGATAAATAACTGTCCCATCCCTTAGTCACCTTTTACGACACCCACTAGAAGAAATATTGTGGCTCTATTGCAGCAGTAGAGTTACTGAAAATCACACGGGCAACTTCATTACTTATGATGCCAACCGATTATCAGGAAGTGTTTACACAGATAACATGTCTAAAAAAAATGTACTGTAGCTGTCGAAGGTATATTTATGTACGTTCTACAGAGACCAATATCTGTCAATCAATTTATTCTATTGACTGGTGTTTCCCAAGGGCCCATTAGACTTCAAAGATTTTACCAATTCATAAAAGTTTAAACACAAACTGTGTCCATAATAACAGAAAGTCCAAACTTTAAAAGAGCCTTTAGCAATTTAGTTTTAGGACAAAGCGATCTACATGTGATGCTGTACATGAACTCACAAACTTAATAGTTACAAACCTTCATATAAAAAAGAAAGTAATTGGCATATTTCTGGACCCAAAAAGGGGAAATGACAAAGTGTCTGTTCCAAATCTCATAAACAAACTTGAACTTCTTAGCGGCGGGCGTTTAATTAAAATTACTCGAAGACTGTATGTTGAGCATAGAACTCAAGCTGTACAGATTAATGAAGTAACTAGCGATGAGGAACCCTTACACTAAGGTGTTCCCCAAGAAAGCATCCTTGGACCGACATTATTTCTTGTGAATATTTATGATTTGCGTCAGGTAAGGGTTCAAAATGCGAAAATAATAACTTTTGCAGATAACATAGTTTTGCTCATTAATGGAGACTCTGGGGCGGATACTTTTAGAAGTGCACAGAAAGGGGTTATTACTGTAACTGCACGTATGGCTACATTATAACATTATACACGGCTTATAAAGAAAAGACTAACTATACTACTTTTTCAGTAAAAACTTAGTATCTGATTCTTATTCTCAAGCCACTGATAATCTTTGTTTATGCCCCAACTTAGAAGCCACATCGTCAATTAAGTATTTGGGTTAAATGGTTCTCCATATGTTAAACTTTCAAAACCATATATGTAGACCTCTTAACTACAAGGATACGATACGAGTCTTTTGATAAATCAGTATAGAAGACAGTGTATTTCGCCCTCTGTTAATCGCAAATAACCAATTGTATTACGTCTTAAGGAGGAGCCACCAAAACCCATCTCCTGAAATTAGTATGTACCAAAAGCTCAATCTTGAAACTAAGCTTCTTTTTACTATCCCACAAGTGTTCCGACGGTCCAGCAACTTTTAATATTACACACTGTAGTCTAGCAACAACATTGTATACTCAAAAACCTTATCTTGTCTTGACACTATGACGTTACAAAAAAGCTATTTCGTTGAATAATATGTGATAAACTATAAGTTATCATCTACCCACTTCTTACATGTCACTATCTACTTTGCAAAAAATATATAATATTATCATAAATTTTAAATATATATAGTAGTGTAAGTTTTATTGTTAAATCAATAAATTATTATTACTACCCTTATTATTACTAATAAGTAACATATGTATATTGGGTAAAGACTACGTTCGTTAAAACAAAAAGCTGTGCGATCTCACAAACTTAGTAAATAGACGTTTTTGCATTACAAGCCAATGCCTTGTAAAGTAATGAGTACACTGTTGTACAAGTGCTCTGTAATGTCTCCAGTGAACTTGGCAAGACATTGTTGAGTTAAAATGCTCTTATAAACAAAGTTTTGCAAGAAAATATTAATTGCCAATTAGGATAACTTTTAAACAAATCGCTGAAGCTTTTTTTTTTATAAGTTCAAAAGTTAAAAGCAGTGGCGATTACGGACTGATGCAGGGACAGTGACTACCCAGAGTAATAGCTAAAAAAAATTGAGCGGCAATAAATAAAGTAGAAACATTCAGTATTGTTTACTTGTGAAAACCCTACAAGCATTTTTATCGACGTTTTGCAGCAGCTCGGGGGCTCTTGCCTTTTACTTGAGGCCCCCTACTGTATTTACCTTACCATATTTATTACGTGTAGGACATTACAAGGCAAAGCATTTGTTTCAGAGGTCAAAATACTACCTACGCTCCCGCTTACGCTTTTGTCCGGGAGTTGCTTAATAAAAGTGTTTGGACAAGATTGATGACGTTTCATCTCGAGGGGTCTATCTGAGACTAATTTGTTCTGATGAGAAAATGAGCAAACGATCGAGAGAAATGGACGGACTTTTTTGTTAGGAGCTTGGTTTGTTTTATTAATTAACTACAGCTTCTTACTGTTTTAAGCAGGATTTTATTAACTGCTCCACCTCTCAAGGTTATAGGGTGATGTTAAATAACCTTTATAATTTCTGAAGTATTGACCTAAAAAATATTTTAATTCGACTGGAAAAGGAGGGGAAATTTAACAGGGAAAATTAATAATAGTAAACAATTTTATTAAAACAATAAATTATTACTCTGTTTACAATCGACTTAGTACAAGAGTATTGAACTTATTAATTGTGTATCCATACATCCAACTCAAGTATCCCAAGAATCAACTCTATATTGAAAAAAAAAAAAAAGTCACGTCTAATCAGATCTACAATATATATATACACGTAGATACTCCATAACTTATAAATATAATGTTACGATGTCCGTTTGTGTACAAAGCTTGCTCGGAGAGAGGCCAAGAGGAACGAGACCCCGAGTGTATGAACATGAATACAGTTTAATAAGAGTTCCTACTTGCCGGGCCGGCGTTTTTGTTACGACGCGGACGCCCTCCATCACATATGTACACACATTCAACCACATAAAGCTATATTTACACTAGATGTATAAATGGCGAAGTTTCAAATGAAACCGAAAACAAAATAATCCCCTTAAAAAGAAACTCTTCAGACGACTGAGCATATGGAAGATAGAAAAGAACACTCACGATTTAGATTTTTTTATAAGAAAACCCACACATAATCAGTTACGTAGCTATGCTGCCACAGACAGACAAAGATGTTTGTTGATTCACCACTAGAGAAAGAAGTTTGACTCATCATTTCAATGCACATTACGAAGACTGCAATTATTTCCTTTTAATGAATATATTGAAAAACAGAAAGAGGAATTTGTGAAAATCGTTTAAAACTAAAGCATTTTTCTATAGAAATACAATTTCTTTATGACTATCATAAATTAAATAATATTTTAGCTATAATGTGAAGGGGGGGGGGGGGGGGACAAATATATTTATAAATGTAATGTTGCCATCATGGTGGCAACATTACGTCTATAACGCCATCTTGATAGAGATTATAAAACGGCGGTACACGAGTGGAGCGTTCTCCTTTACGTCCAAAATTTTGTAATGTTCAGAAGTGCGAAGATTTAAATTATTACTGTAACGTGTTTTTAACGTGATTACATCTTGAGTTTGATTTGATGTTGATAAGTAAAAGATAATAATAACAAGTCATTATAACATGCACGTGCCTTTACGTAGCAAGAGTTGGCTGTAGGTAGTCTCACATGTAAGTTCGTACAGATTCATATTTCATACAGTTTAATATATCTTGGAAACTTTTTGGACACGCACACATAGGGCGATGTATTCGAATTCATCAACTGCCCGGACGGGAGGACTTTGCAGGAGGGGAGAGCGGGGTGAAGAGGTAAAGTTGTTCGCAACTTTTTGCCCCACGCACAGCGATATAAATCATCCGCCAGATGATATCTGTAGCGCTGAAAAACTTGGGCCAACTTGCCCCGAAGTACGTACAGCGCTATTCAGGCTTCAGCTCGGCGAAATAACTTCGGAAATTAATTCAATTGAATAAGGATTATAAATATAGGTATGGGACGTCTGGCGGGTGATTTCTTTTCGGGGCATTCACGGTAGTTGTAAAGTTTGAGCGAGTAACTTAGGGACATCGACATCAAGAATTTTAACCTGGTTAAAGGTTATTTAAGCGAAAGTGAAGCAGAGAATTTTCCAAACAAATTTATTCGTTATCAAAATGCGTGACAGTTAGTTCATTCATATCTGATTCTTATTCGCAATTCAGTACGTATAAGTAATGTATGATTTAGTTTTTAAGTTTTTGTTGGTGATTTTGTTCACCATTCCATTTGTTGTTTTTGTTTATTATAGTTAACAAAAGGCAGCTTGTCAAGTAGATATAAAACGAAGCCAATACAATCTTTAAAAAACATTCATTAATTATTAAGAAATGCAATAGCCTTATCTTTGACCAAATACTTCAAAAGAGGAGGTTTAATGTTTGGCTTTATGTATCTTTTTTATGTATGTTTAGAAATTACGCGAATTTTCTACCGATATGAATTTTTTGTTTGTCCGAAAGTGTACATAAATGGTGCGGTGGTCCCATTGTGAACAAATCAGAATTTGAGCATGGAATACCAGGCTAATTACGAATAGGTTTTTAATGTATTGCGCAAAGGAAATGGGAAGAGAGCTCAAGATAGAAGGCTCAGACTTCCCGGCACTAGCCAATTCAGAGTTGTAGGTATGCGACCCTGACTCGCTTGAACTAATGCTTACACTCTCCAATCCATCTGTATAAGTAATATAAAATCTTGCCCTCCATTAATTGCACCTCTGTCTAGTACTACTAGGTATCAATTATGAAGATACATTGAAGGCGGTTATCTATTTTTTTGGAAGTCGATCATTCCAATTTGAAAGGACTGATTTCAAGATCCTTAAAGTTCCATTTATAGTTGTCCGCGCGACGTGGTTTTTACACTATTAAAATTTATAAAAACCGGGTCACTCGAGGTTTATAAATACGGGACAATACTAACGAATGTATGTAATGTATGAATGTAACGAATGTTAGTGTTGTTGATCGAAGGGTTTGTCAATATTATCCCGGTTTCAGTTGACAGGATTGATTTATAATACAGAAATAAGATATTTCCAAGTCCATGCGAAAGATAAAAATAATAAAAATAAAAATTTGTTTATTTCCACCACAAACGACAGAATATACAATGATAAATAATATTGGTTAAATAATAAGTTGTAGTTTGGAATTGACTGAGTTGAGTGTTTGTGAATGTGGTGTATATGTTTGGATGGTGTGCGTCACTTAATAATAGTGATAAGTAATTCTGTGTCTGTATACGATACGTTAATTAAATAATGTTGGATAGCAGATTTACAGTTTTATGTCGTTTTGGAGAAAATATTTAATATTGTGTTTAATTTTTATACAAATACTAGCGGATCCGACAGACGTTGTCCTGAAGTTGCAGTATAGATAAATAACCTAGATACCGACTGCAGCGCCATCTGCCGGGCTGATTTGTGAATCTAAACCATTCCCAGATCCCCTTGAACACACACAAAAAATTTCATCAAAATCCGTCCAGTCGTTTGAAAGTAGTTCAGTGACATACACACTCACAGAAGAATTATATATATAAAGATGATGCAAGAAAGAAAGGTTGTCATCTGAAAAAGACAGTTTTATGTTGAATTGGGTCACAAATTCTATTTCTTCTTTGGGTTGAATACGTGGTATGTGGATCATAGTGAGTTACTTTATGTATACTATTTAAAATATTTATTTAACGAACTGTCGTGAGTTTGGCATCTTTATATAAATCGATTGTTGGATAACGGAACGAATCCTCAGCATAACCCTGAGGATTGATCGTTGGGCTCGCTCAACTTTTATTATTTTAGTATTATAAGCCCCGCCCCAGACTGTTATACATAAGAGAGGATTGATTGAGCAAGAGCATACTATATGGTTTTCAATAAATAAGGCTTGAGTATATAACTTGAGTATAAACGCAATTTATTAAAGATCCAAATCATTTTTATATGACGCCGAGGTATCAAATACTGTTAACTTTTTCGAGTTGAGTACAGGAACAGGGCAATGAATTGAAATTATTGCAAATATGTAATTTTATATTGAAATTATTCAAGTTTGGCTGGTTGTGTTTCCTAATGGAGTAAGTAATGTATTTGGATTTAGTTGTATTCAAAGTAAATATGTTCCTATTTAACCATAACGAGCTCTGGAGAAGCGCTTTTAACTCATGTGATTTAAGCTCGGACCAAGTCTCTCCCTGGAATATGAGCTCCGTGTCGTCGGCATAAGAGAAAACAGTAACGATAGATTTTTATTAGAAATTGATAAGGTCTTGTAAAGAGGCAACATTCACCTGTCCCGATCTGTTAAATTGCCCAGTCATCATGTTCACTACTCTACTTAGTCTCATGGTAGATTTAGAAAAATATGAAAAATTCTTAAAGTACGGATTTAACAGACATCCCGAGATGGTATGCAGTCAAGTCACGTCGTTGTGAACACTTCATAGCTAGATCCCGGCATTACGAGCACCCTGTTAAGAGGCCGTTTAGAAGGCATATTATTTTCACGATAGCTGCTAATGCAATTTATAATAAAGGTGGGGACGTCATTTAGTATATAATTTTAATAAGATCATATAAATTGCTGTAATAATTTAATGGATATTGCTATCAAAAAGTTGCGTTTTTATTCCGTAATTAACAACACAGAATCACAAACCTAATTTCAGAAGCGATTGCTTGATGGCTTGATGGGTAAGGCGTCGAACTTGAGATTGAGAGGTTGCGGTTTCGGACCCTAATCAGTACTCCGTCGACGTAAACCCACTTGTGCCGAAAGCATTAAACCTATTGCGGTAAAAACAACATTACGCACATACTTTGTTACAACAACAATCAACAATTAACATTCGAGTGTATAAGATTACAAAGCAAGACTTACACAGGTATTAATGAATCGAGTAATATATTCATATACTCAAACTTTACAGGTATAATTATATACGGGCCGCCCGCCGTGGTTTAATTTTCTATTCACAGGTAACAGTACCCATTTTCTACCTGACTACCTAAGAAGGAGGCTTATGTTTTTCGAGTGTGTATTTATGTATGTGTGTTTCTTTGTCAACCCCTAGAGCCCTGATTGTCATTTGAATCGTATTAATAGTGTGAGTTATTAGTTTATTAAAACTTTTAAATTCTGTAACCCTGACGACGAGTACTTAAAACATGATAATCGCTTCAGTAGTCAAGGCGTGAAATCGTAACTAATAAACTAACTTTATCTTTTGAAATATTAGTTAGATTCGTTAGGACGAGACATTATCTGGGGACGAGTCTTGTGTGTATCAAAGAGAAAGTGCGAACGTGTGTTGTGTCCACTTGTAGAGGGGAGGTTGGGGAGTGCGTCTGGGGGCCGATATACCGCTTGTGGCTAATGGGACTACAATCTGTTCACGTTTACAACTGTTTCAATGTATTTTACCGTTACTCTAAATTGCTCTTCTATGCGGTTTTATATGGCAAATCATAACTGATTGTTTGCTGTCTTTGGCAAGTGTTAGTTGGAATATAGCTATATTTCTTGCTTTAAAATAAAATATGTTTCAAAATTTGATCATAACATGTATACCATTTATTTTTTATAAGGTGCATACATTTCGCATCATCTGAAACAGTTGGAACATTGTATTTAGTTAAATAATTAAATCTGAAAGAGAATTATAAAAAACACTCCCATGTACATTTCTTTTTGTATTTAACGCTAATCAGATAATTGAATGGCCGCGCCGAAGACACAGTGGTTGAAGCAGAGTCTAAGTCACACTTTGAGATCCAGAAGTTTGTTGTTCTGAATGTAGGTTTCTTTTTGTCAAGTCCACCTCTATACAGGAATTATTCCTAGGATAGGAGATATTTCATTTGAAAAAAAAAAAAAACTGGTCAACATGGAAGGCGGATCTTCTGGGTTCAACATGAGATTATCTTTACCAAGCCCTGGACTTGTTAAAATGGATTTATTACTAGTAGCCACTGAACAGTTTCAATATCCATCTCCGGTCTCAATCATCCGCCCGAAAATGTCATATTACTGTATTTTTATCCAAACTAATATAACATTGAAAGACTAATTAATTTCTATAATCTTTCTTTTTAATGAACTTAACTTTTACATTTTGCACAAGTTAAGATAATTAAAAAGCATGATAAAAATAAATCAAAAATGTCTATAAAAATATGTTCCTACCGACTTCTTCTTTGTAATTTTATCCCTTTTTAACAGTTTCGTGTAACAGAATGGCGAATACATTTTATTCATAACGGTTTCACTAATTAGTTGATAATAATACAGTATAGTTCTTGCATAAATTGAATACAATTTTCTTCATGCCCTCATCATGCAAAGATATGTGTACTTAGTTTCAAAATCAAAACTGATTGCATACAATGAATAAGTAACAAACTACGCATTAACCCTCAAACGGTTAGCATTAAAATCCGTCCCCTCGTGCAAAGAAATGAAGTAATCAACATACCAACATAATACATTAAATATGTATGTGTATGTAACGTCTTCATTAACCCCCCGGACGTGAGTATGCAAACATACTTCATTTTAGCCCTCTATAAACACAGCGGGGTGGTTTAATGCGCAATCACTTCAGAATACAACCCTTTAATTTGTTAGGGGTAAAAAAATAATAATTTTATAGCGAAGACAAATTACTCAATCATTTCTCTTCCTGTAAAGTTTGTTGGGCTCTGTGAGGGGTTAACTATAATTGTAATTTATGTTTGTAAATAAAAGTATGTTTATCAGCAGTCTGGTGACCATAGCACAAGCTCTGCTTAGTTTGGGATCAGACGCCGAGTATGAGATGTGTGAAGTTATTATATTATTATTAGTAGTGGTTTCATCGTGGTAGAGCCATGCTTAGGCACGAATGGGCCGGCTCGACCGGTGCGATACCACGGCCTCACAGAAAACCGATTGTGAAGTAACGCTTGAGTTGCATTTCCCCGAAATGAGTGAGGTCTCCGAAGGCCCAAAATCCTCCACCCCCCCTAATGATAGCGCTGTTAACAAAAAGGATACCCCAGGGGGGTACCAGCGCTAGCGTTGGAGAATCCCTCTCTGGACGTCTACCCTCAGTACGGATTATACCTAAGCGTGGACGCCCAGGCTGCCTCTCGTACTCTGGGGGTTGGCTCAACTGCGCTCTCAAAATCTGCTCAGGGCAAGAGAAGGCATACCATGGCACCCCCTGTCACGTTTACCGTGGATTTTTGTAACATCAGGGGCTTACATTCTAACCTCGACACTGTCCACCACCACCTTGAGACAGCAAAGCCGGCCTTGCTCTTTTTATCCGAGACGCAGATATCGTCTCCAGCGGACACATCCTACCTCTGCTACCCTGGGTACGGACTGGAACACTCCTTTATTCCTAAGGCTGGTGTATGCGTGTACGTTAGAGATGATATCACTTCTCGCCGCCTCGGCAATCTTGAAGGTAGGGACCTCTCCATCTTATGGCTACGTGTAGACAGCGACGACCATCCCCGCATCTACGTATTCCTCTACAGGTCCCATAGCGGTGATGCCGAAATGGACCGACTCATCGACCACGTCCAAATGGCTACAGACTCAGTACTCCAGCAGGTCCCATCCGCAGAGATCGTGATTCTTGGCGACTTTAACGCCCATCACGCCAAATGGCTATGTTCGCGCAAAACCGATCATGCGGGAAGATCTGTTCACGATTTCGCCTTGGCATATGGCTTGACGCAGCTGGTAGCAATGCCTACGCAAATCCCAGATGCAGAAAGCCACGTGCCTTCACTGTTGGATCTTCTGCTGACCACACATCCTGACGGCTACAAAGTATCCGTTGAGGCCCCTCTTGGCTCTTCGGACCATTGCCTGATTAGGTGTATGGTGCCACTCGTTCACTCGCTGCGGCCGCGAGTTACAGGTAGTCGCCGCGTATGGCACTATAGGTCAGCAGACTGGGATGGAATGCGAACATTCCTACCCATGGAGGCAGGTTTGCTTCTCGCCGGATGATCCTAATGTCGTTGCCGACTCTGTCGCGAGCACATTATCTTTTTCATTCTGGTCTCTTCCCAAAGCTGTCCAGGGGAACTTTTGTAAGCCATCCCTTCCACCTCTGCACATAGGAGATAATTCGTTGGTCAAACTCTTTGCGTCCAACTCGACCCTGGACGACGGGGGAAACGCACCGCCAACCATGCCGCAGTGCGAGAGCCGCATTCCGGAAGTCCGGTTTACACAAAGGGCAGTGCGTAAAGCGCTTCTTTCCCTCGACGTTCTTAAGTCGAGTGGGCCCGATAAAATCTCTCCTATCGTGCTGAAGACGTGTGCTCCAGAGTTGGCACCGGTTTTAACGCGCCTTTATCGGCTTTCCTATTCTCTTGGCGTAGTCCCGAACTCATGGAAGACAGCTCTAGTGCACCCAATCCCTAAAAAAGGAGATCACTCGGATCCGTCCAACTACAGACCCATAGCCATCACCTTCTTGTTCTCCAAGATAATGGAATCCATTATTAACTGCCAGCTTCTCCGGTACTTAGAAGACCACCAGCTCCTCAATGATCGACAATACGGCTTCCGTCGGGGTCGTGGGCACAGGTGGGCACACTCACCGGTGGGCACAGGCGATCGAGACCAAGGATCATCGAAAGCCGATCCAAACTTGTGTCTGAAATCGAAACTTCTTTATCAAAAGTTTCAGATTGGGGTCGACTTAACCCTGTCCAGTTTAACCCCACGAAGACACAGGTTTGCGCGTTCACCGCTAAAAAGATGCCATTGGTCGTATCACCTCAATTTGAGAGCACTTCCCTAACTGCATCAGCCAGTATCGGAATCCTTGGCATCGATATATCAAGCGAAGTCCAGTTTCGCGGTCACTTAGAGAGTAAGGCCATATTAGCCTCTAAGAAGCTTGGTGTGCTAAACAGATCGAGACAGTATTTTACTCCGGCCCACCGCCTGCAACTTTATAAGGCACAGGTTCGGCCGCACATGGAATACTGTTCTCATCTCTATGCAGGTGCACCCCAGTACCAACTTCTCCCTCTTGACCGCATTCAACGGAGAGCGACTCGCATCATCGACTGCCAAGATATTTCTGATCGACTTGACACCTTGGCGTTGCGTAGAGATGTAGCTTCACTCTGCATCCTCTATCGCTTGTATCATGGGGAGTGTTCAGAGGAATAGTTCGGACTTATACCGGCTGCTGGTTTCCGCCATCGTCCTACGCGACAAAATATTCATCCCCATCACCTGGACGATTGGCACTCCACCACTGTGCGCTTCTCCAGAAGCTTTTTGCCTCTCACAACCAGCTTATGGAACAAATTGTCGCCTGCCGTATTTCCGAACCGATACGACCTTCAAACCTTCAAGAAAAGAGCGTACTCCTACCTAAAAGGCCGGCAACGCACTTGTGACTCTTGAGTTGCGGGTGTCCATGGGCGGCGGTTGTCATTTACCATCAGGTCGTTTATCCCCTATCGATTAAAAAAAAGTTCTTTATAATTATAGAAATGAAGAGCTTTCTGCTTGTTTGTTTGTTTAAATGCGCTAATCTCTGAAACTATTAGACAAATTTGAATAATACTCTTTTTGTATTGGATAGTCTACATTGAGTATAAGCTGCGTCCCATTGAAGTGGAATTCAAACGCACAGATAAAATGGCGGGAAACGGCTGAATATCTATTTGCATGAAATATTAGAAATAACTGATTGATTGACGCATTGGATACAAATAACATTTAGACTCGGACAGCTATGTATATAATGTACAATGCTTTGTGCTGTGTATGAATAGAACACGACCTCTGGCTCAGGAGTCAGGAAAACTAAGTAAATCTACAGCTAGTCAAGATTGTACACCTTTGAGATTTATAAGATTTTTTGTATAGATTAATACATGGAAGACTTTGAGTCTGACAATGGTTCTAAAGTGGAGTCTACTCGTATCAATGTAACAAAAGCCGCAGCTATTGGCTTAGCTAGTTAAAGCAGAGTTTATGTATAAAATAAAGATGAAAGAAAAAAGAAATGGTAGATATTGAATTTTACTCATAACAACATAAACATCATTTTATTATATTTTTACTTAGCTTGAACTAACTAGATAACTTGTAAGAAAGCATATTATAGAACCAACTTTAATATGCCTAAATCATAATCATATCAATATTTTGAGTCACTTAATTTTACAAATTTAAAGGTGGTATATTTACTTTAAATTTAATAAAAACTAACGTAGAGTGCAACATTTCTTTGAACTGAACTTTTTTTCTCTCTCTAAGGTTTACAAAATATCCAATAGGTTTACAAAAACATGCAGTCAAATATAAACTTTTCATTTTTAATGAAGTTAAAAATGAATAAAATGAATGTAAAAATATGTCTGTATTATTAACTTTCCCACTATTCCTATTTTGAACTGAACTTATCTCGTTTTCTTTTAATATTTTAAATAACAATTCCCTTAACAAACAACATGCATACACTCGAAAACAGAACCCTTATTCTTGCGCAGTCGAGTAATAACAAGTATAATGAAACGTTAGCTTCCAGTCAGTGAAGCAAAACTTCTCCTACAGTTTAAAACTATTTTCTAAGTTGGCTTCACACTCCTCACAAACTTCATCTTCAGTCTGTATCGATACACGTCCGCTGTTTTTGTGCTAAGCTAACTGGGTCAACTTCTTAGACATGTTGCAACGTTCCACGCGCGAACATAAAAACTGATACAACCTCCTTTGGGAATAGAGTGAAGCAGAACGTTCGAACAATAAAAAATGGCTGTAGGTCGCAGTGGTCGAAATATAACTGTAATTTTTATGTAAGTAATTTTAATGTAAACTGTAATTTTAAATGGCAAAGCCATGCTTATGCACGAATGGGCCGGCTCGACCGGTGCGATACCACGGCCTAACAGAAAACCGGTTGTGAAGCAACACTTGCGTTACATTTCAACGAAATTAGTGAGGTTTGTTAATAGGCGACAGTTGTCAGTGACCATCAGGACCAGGACCAGGACCCGTCTGTTCGTCTGTGCCCCTGTAGTTTAAAAAAATGGTAGCTGTATCCATCCTTGTTTTGTGCCTAGAATATGAAATGCAGAAGAGTATATATCGGACTGTTAGCCGACTGTATAATTACAGGCCCGTATGACCGGAATAGGCTTGCCCCTATTGCCTAAGTGGGATTAATTTATGATTGGCAAAAGATGCTTTTCATAGTGTTTTTATGCAAAATTAACGATCCCAACTAATTGACACCAGCTACCTTCATCTAGCAGCGTTCCAATACATGGTGTCGATTATTGCTACTAGTCGATCGCTGCAATTTCACTTGTTTTATTATTTTATTTTATTATCCTTCTGATATTTATAAATATTATATACATAAATATAACTATATTTGTACATCATTGTTGCTGTAAACGAATAATACTTGGCGGCCTTATTGTTAAATGTAATTTCTTCCTGGTAAACAACCGTAGGATAGATCTTAATGATTCAGAGGCAGAGATAATTGGAGGTGCATTTCAATTATTTAAGGCAAATTATAGTAAATTATTTATAAATATAAAACCTATACAAACACTATACTTATTTATACATAACATATAACGTACATATGTTTATATGTACGTTATACACATATAGATAAAAATACATTCATAATAATAATAATCAATATGGCAATAACAGACTAAAGTTATAGATAATAGTCATGACCCGTTTTCTGTAAATGTGTGTTTATACAAACTAAGAATAAAACACAGCAGGTTTAATTTATTAGTGATGATTATACATATATGTATATGTACATATATATGTATACGAGCTAGAGCGCGGCGCCTCTGGAATAATACTACGTCCTGACATAGGCTCGAGGTCTAACTCCCCTAACACTTATCCCCCCCTCTCCTTTTAAAATGGCTCACCCCCCCCTCTCCTCTTTCCCTCCCCCAATCCTCACCAACCGCGGTAAAATTCCTGTCACTACTGGCCATGGAGCGTATAACAGCCAGTAACGACAGATCCTCTCCGATGACTGCAGTGAGGGCCTGACGCTGCGACGCCCAAGAAGGGCAATTCGCAAACGTGTGCTGAGCCGAGTCCTCACTACAGTTGCAGAGGTGACAGGCAGGACTCATTTCCCTCCTAGCGACCGAGTGCAGGTACTTACCGAAGCAGCCGTGCCAGGAAAGGACCAGCGTCAGTCGGAAGGAAAGAGTCCCGTTCTGCCGCCCTGCCCATTCGACAATGACCGGCTGGAGATTACGTGATTACCTAACCTAACAACATCTTATAGGCACAACATCTTTTCACATCAACATCAAAATCTTTTATGTTTTAAAATCCTCCATACGGAAAACTGTTCGCGATGAACATAAGCTCTATTAATAATTTCAAATTTAGTTTTGACCGGACTAAGCTCGAAAACATGTTCTTTATTAAATGTAATGTATATTTTCTTAATTATTTTTGTATTTTCCGGATCAACGTTTTCTCTTTGCACTCTACCGATAAAACCATTAACTAAACCAAGACTAATGTCAATATTTCACCTTAACATGACTTTTGCTCCTATTTTTATAATTATGTTCTCTTCCATGCCCGCAGTCATAGAATGAGCATTTGCATTCACGAGTTCTACCCAAAGTTTGCCCGCGAGAAAGTGGCTGCCTTTCTGTGACGTCCGGAAGCGTGGAAGCTGCGCCGCGGGCGAGCTACCTCCACCGGCTATGGTTATTATTATTAGTGTTCTTTCTTTCATGGCAGTTTCAGGCAATTTAGTCTACTTTATACCTTTATATTATTTGCGGGATTTTGGTACAACTTCATAACATATGTCTCATTCTCACTTTTTCATTTCGTTGACCATTTTACAAGTTACCTTTAAACATCATTATATCTAAGTACTTACGCACACTTATTATTCTATTATATTATATATACAGGTACACTGGTTCATTCACTGCAAATGTAACTCTGTAATCATATATATTTAATATGGGATTACAAAGTTATTTATGCAGTTAGTGTCTCAATAAAACTGTACCGTTGCAAAATAATTTAGTTTTGCCTTCATTTATACACTAAACACTACTTGTATTCTAAATTTGAAGCTTCTATGTTTGCTAGAAGTGCCTTAGAGTTTTGATGATCGGTCAGTAAGAGAGTGACAAAAGTAAAAAAAATGACTAGTTATATTTCTTAAACTACTGGTTCAAATTGAATGTACTGTGTTCATACAATGCCTGCTTGGTTAACCAATTCAGGCTTCTAGTTTTCTCCACAACAAAGTTATAGGGGGTCGATTTTTTCCTCGACTTGGCGAGGGCACCAGATATGTCAGTAATAATAATGAATAATTGTAATTACTCATGTAACGTCTTGGCCCATAAGTTTAATGGTATAAAATATAAAACTTTGTAACAAACAAGCTGGCAATAAGGAATCTCAAAAATAAATAATATTAAATCTTGTAACTAAGCTCACAAACGCAAACGCAAAATTTAATGTTATACTGTAAACTCGAACTTAGCGGTTTAATCTTTTCTAAAAATGTTTTTATAAACTAAGGGATTACCATTAGAAAAAGGCAGAGAGAGATTTAGAGATATTTTACACCCCAGTCTGCTGATTTGCACCCTCAAGGTAGGTGTTATGTCGGTAACAGTTTCAACACCTACCTATTTTTAGATAAAAACGTCAGCTGACACAACCATATTCCCGATAGATAAGATTTTTTAATGGTATAGAGAAGCAAACTATCAGGCGGGTAACCTGAAAGTAAGTGACTACCGTCGCCCATGGACACCTGCAATTTAGGAGTGATTGAAAGGAGTAAGAGGGGAATCGGGGTTCGGCCTCCGGTAACGGTTACATAACGCAAGCATTACTTAATAACTAGTTTCCTATGAAGCAGTGGTATTACTCCGTGGCATTAGTCGGCCCGTACGTGCGTAAGCATTGCCCTCCACATATTAATACTATAAAAAAATGCTGGACCCATCTTCCTTGTATTTTGATAAGAAATATAATTTACAATATAGTATAGTTACCACAATATAGTATAGTTACCACAATATAGTATAGTCACCACAATATAGTATAGTTACCACAATATAGTATAGTTACCACAATATAGTATAGTTACCACAATTTAGTATAGTTACCACAATTTAGTATAGTTACCACAATATAGTATAGTTACCAGAATATAGTATAGTTACCACAATATAGTATAGTTACCACAATATAGTATAGTCACCACAATATAGTATAGTTACCAGAATATAGTATAGTTACCACAATATACTATAGTTACCACAATATAGTATAGTTACCACAATATAGTATAGTTACCACAATGTAGTATAGTTACCACAATATAGTATAGTTACCACAATATAGTATAGTTACCACAATGTAGTATAGTTACCACAATATAGTATAGTTACCACAATATAGTATAGTTACCACAATGTAGTATAGTCACCACAATATAGTATAGTTACCAGAATATAGTATAGTTACCACAATATAGTATAGTTACCAGAATATAGTATAGTTACCACAATATAGTATAGTTACCACAATATAGTATAGTCACCACAATATAGTATAGTTACCACAATATAGTATAGTTACCACAATATAGTATAGTTACCACAATATAGTATAGTTACCACAATTTAGTATAGTTACCACAATTTAGTATAGTTACCACAATATAGTATAGTTACCACAATATAGTATAGTTACCAGAATATAGTATAGTTACCACAATATAGTATAGTTACCACAATATAGTATAGTTACCACAATATAGTATAGTTACCACAATATTGTATAGTTACCACAATATAGTATAGTTACCACAATATAGTATAGTTACCACAATATAGTATAGTTACCAGAATATAGTATAGTTACCACAATATAGTATAGTTACCAGAATATAGTATAGTTACCACAATATAGTATAGTTACCACAATATAGTATAGTCACCACAATATAGTATAGTTACCAGAATATAGTATAGTCACCACAATATAGTATAGTTACCACAATATAGTATAGTTACCACAATATAGTATAGTTACCACAATTTAGTATAGTTACCACAATTTAGTATAGTTACCACAATATAGTATAGTT
This sequence comes from Tyria jacobaeae, assembly GCA_947561695.1. Classification (NCBI taxonomy): domain Eukaryota; kingdom Metazoa; phylum Arthropoda; class Insecta; order Lepidoptera; family Erebidae; genus Tyria; species Tyria jacobaeae. Next base: position 16,542,055 of record OX387227.1, read on the forward strand.
ACCAGAATATAGTATAGTTACCACAATATAGTATAGTTACCACAATATAGTATAGTTACCAGAATATAGTATAGTTACCACAATATAGTATAGTTACCAGAATATAGTATAGTTACCACAATATAGTATAGTTACCACAATATAGTATAGTCACCACAATATAGTATAGTTACCAGAATATAGTATAGTCACCACAATATAGTATAGTTACCACAATATAGTATAGTTACCACAATATAGTATAGTTACCACAATTTAGTATAGTTACCACAATTTAGTATAGTTACCACAATATAGTATAGTTACCAGAATATAGTATAGTTACCACAATATAGTATAGTTACCACAATATAGTATAGTCACCACAATATAGTATAGTTACCAGAATATAGTATAGTTACCACAATATACTATAGTTACCACAATATAGTATAGTTACCACAATATAGTATAGTTACCACAATGTAGTATAGTTACCACAATATAGTATAGTTACCACAATATAGTATAGTTACCACAATGTAGTATAGTTACCACAATATAGTATAGTTACCACAATATAGTATAGTTACCACAATGTAGTATAGTCACCACAATATAGTATAGTTACCAGAATATAGTATAGTCACCACAATATAGTATAGTTACCAGAATATAGTATAGTTACCACAATATAGTATAGTTACCACAATATAGTATAGTTACCACAATTTAGTATAGTTACCACAATTTAGTATAGTTACCACAATATAGTATAGTTACCAGAATATAGTATAGTTACCACAATATAGTATAGTTACCACAATATAGTATAGTCACCACAATATAGTATAGTTACCAGAATATAGTATAGTTACCACAATATAGTATAGTTACCACAATATAGTATAGTTACCACAATATAGTATAGTTACCACAATGTAGTATAGTTACCACAATAGAGTATAGTTACCACAATATAGTATAGTTACCACAATGTAGTATAGTTACCACAATATAGTATAGTTACCACAATATAGTATAGTTACCACAATGTAGTATAGTCACCACAATATAGTATAGTTACCACAATATAGTATAGTTACCACAATGTAGTATAGTCACCACAATATAGTATAGTTACCAGAATATAGTATAGTTACCACAATATAGTATAGTTACCACAATATAGTATAGTTACCACAATATAGTATAGTTACCACAATATTGTATAGTTACCACAATATAGTATAGTTACCACAATATAGTATAGTTACCACAATATAGTATAGTTACCAGAATATAGTATAGTTACCACAATATAGTATAGTTACCAGAATATAGTATAGTTACCACAATATAGTATAGTTACCACAATATAGTATAGTCACCACAATATAGTATAGTTACCAGAATATAGTATAGTTACCACAATATACTATAGTTACCACAATATAGTATAGTTACCACAATATAGTATAGTTACCACAATGTAGTATAGTTACCACAATATAGTATAGTTACCACAATATAGTATAGTTACCACAATGTAGTATAGTTACCACAATATAGTATAGTTACCACAATAATTCCCTGGAGAACTTGAGTCGCCCATTCACCCAATTTAAATTACACATTGTTTTATTGTACTTTTCATAAGCACGTTCCTATGCAACATAGTCAGGTACGTCGAGACTATAACTCTACTGAACAGCAGACACGACTGCTTGTAACACAGAGTTTGGTATCAGACGTGTATTCCATTTAGCTGGTTGTTCCGCTACATTTGTTCCCCGCGGGCGATGCTATCTCGGCACATTATGATAAGCCCCGCAAATATTTTAAGTGAATGAATATCTCAGACTTCCGTACAGTTCTATTATTAGATAAATGTAGATAGCAAGTTAAGGTTCCTTTCTTTTTATTTTCTTGTTCCGTAAGTAATTGCTTTTATCTTTGCTACCTACGTCCTTCGGCCGTGATGAACGGATGGCGGAATTAACTTTTTGCTACTTGATATTTTAATTGCTAAAAAGTTCATTTACAAATATAATACAATATTATAACACAAATTTCTATAATTGTGTACAAAATAGTGTTACAAGTATGTTATTTACTGACCTTGGCATCGTGGCGTGGCACAATGGCGACGTTACAGTGCGCCCAACAGCGACTCGCAGTTAACAGCAACAATATTCGGGAGCTACTTCGTTTAAATCACTCCACTTATCTTCATGCCACAAACATTATACAACGCCAACTTCGATTTTTTTACACACAGATTTACTTGATGACATTGTAATCTATTTGTTAAAAGTTAAGAACAAACGGTCAATTTTTTTTTTAGAGTTCTTTGCTTTATCAACTGACCTGATCATTTTTATTAAAAAAATAATCCTGTGTGTACATGTTTTTATATTATTTATAAAAATATAAGTTAGGACTTTAATAAACTTCCGTTTCCTTTAAGAATATGAAACTAATTAGAATAAGCACCATCTAGTGAGCGATCAGTCAGTAGGAGAGAAAAACTGTAATGGCCACATATTCGCGCTTGAAAAAGTGATAACTAAAGCGATGTGTCGTGTGATTGTCTGGAGCTGCCAAACGAGTTCCGTGTTCCTGGATTTGCTTCGTCTGGTAAGTTATTATAATTCGTGGTTCATTCTCTTATTTCTGTTAATAATCATTGTCAATTTGGTGCATTCTTACGTTAGCCAAACATCACAACAAGTTTTGATTTAAAGAACAAATTTTGATCATTTATGTCTCATGCTACCTTCATCTAAATTATTACGCGGGCAACGTGCTGTACATTCGAAATGACATATTTTAGGAGATTAATACAGATATATTAGTTTAGCTGTATATGTAGTATATTTATTAACGTACCTCAGATGCGCCACTAGCGGTCACGCGACGCGCCGGCGCGTAAGACTTTAATGCAGTCCTAGAAGTCTATGTTCGCGGTGGCTAAGAAGAACTAAATTGAGATGTTCCAATACGTACTCGACAGTTACGTATATACGAACCTACGTAAACTGACATAAATCCTGTGGCTGAACACCTGAAAATATTTCTTTAATAGTATAGTTATATACATACAAATATACTTAAATTTGTGTGATTTTAATATTTGATAAGTATAGAATTAATTGACTATTAATTATGGGTATAAAACTGGCTGTTGGAGGTAGGAGGTGAAATGAAAGTTCATGTGTGGTAAGATAACTATTCGACTCGACTCTGTATTATTCACGTTTTATTTTGTTTAAAGTAGTTATTTAGATACATATCTAGTTATATTCATGTTACTCCTGCTATTAAGACGATGATTCAAATGATACCTCACTTATCGAAATCTGTCAATCGGTTATGATGTGCTTTGTCAGCTATTCATGCACACATTATACATACTCGTAGAAACTACTCCTGATAAATCACAATCAATAACCGATGATTAAAGAGAGAGAACAGTACGTAACAGCTCTTGAAAGTGTTGATAGGAATTTCAATATTATTTTCATTGAAAACTTATGAAAAAGAGAGTTGTGTTGCAACTGGCTCTTCGATATTCATACCGTCTAACAGGTAATGAAAGTCGTGTTAACTTTTAGCCGATTTGATTCTGAATTACGAAACTTAATATTGGTCTATCTTAGCTTTTAGTCGCAATAATTGCTCTCTCACTCAACCATTTGTCATTTTTTTTGGTTTAAAATTGTGTTCGGGAATACATAATTAATGAGCTCGTCTCTCGATGAGCCGTAATTTCAAAAATTCGAAAGAAATAAATTCAATCTATTGAATTCGTCTACTGTAACACAGCTATTACCGATAGTCAATTACATTACAGCTTAGTTTTAGCTGTTGGGAAAGATTCGATGTTCTAGGTCATGGCGTTTTTAATAATAATACTAGTCCAAATTGGTTTGTTAATATCACTAGCTGAGTATATTATAGCGAGTGCGAGTTAGGTACGAATGGGCCAGCTCGACCGGAGCAATACCAAGGCCTTACAGTAAACCGGTATACAAACAATGCTTGCAATGTATTGCAGCGGCCCAACTCCCCCTTCTCCTCCATCCCCTCCTCTCAACGCCCTCCCCCCTCATCGCCCTCAAATGCAGGTAGTGCACTTACGACTCTGGAGTTGCAGGTGTCCATGAGCGGCGGTTGTCACTTACAATCAGGAGACCCGTCTATCCGTCTGTTCCTCTATATTATAAAAAAAATAACAACCGGTACATAATTTTTTCAAAACAAAACGTACAAAATAATAAGAGAACATTCAAATCCGTCCAGTTGTTCTTGAGTTATGAACGTGTAAATTATCCAACTTTGTTTTCTTTATATAGATTGTTTATGTATATAATTCGACCAAAGACTTATATTATGAACTAATGCTAATTGTGAAAACTTAATTGTCCTTCATATTTATTAAGTAACCACAATATTTGAGTTTTGATGAAATTTGTAATATACAACAAACATAAAAGATAATTTTTATAATTAGTTTGCGTCAAAGTGTAGTAATTAAAAGTGAAACGAATTTCTGCATTATGTTCATAAAAGGAATGAATGTGTACACACAATTTTACTATCAGTATTGAAGATATGAAATTTTACCACATTGGTTTCAACTGTAGTCTAATGAACCTACCATCAAAATATCTTGTCATAGGAACGTACATTATGTGTTTATATTTCCTTCTATCGGTAAATACCAAAATTGTTTCTCTGCCTCTCGTCACGGAAAAACTTCCGACAGCTAATAAAGTACCATCATACAGTACAGTACGGCATATGCGGCTACGGGTGAAATTCCGACAAAGTTATCGACGTTTAATAAACATACAAAATGGCCCAAGATCTTGGAATCCATTCATCACAGTCCACTAGCACATCATCGACTTGGTAATCGACTGCTTCCAACTGAATATTTTGTTGTACATGTAGCCGGTCAGCGTACCCGTGACCAACTATAATGAATACGCCCGTCGATTCAAAACCCGAAATCGGCTTAAATAAGTTGTACTAGGTAATCGGGTGACGAACCTTGAGCGCAGCATCGTGAGTTGGGGGTACTTTTGACAACCTCAATGCAATCAGGTCATGAACTGGCGAGTATATATTAGTTTTTTTCAAATGCTTCAAGTTCGGAACCAATGAATTTGTGTTGATAATAAATGTATTAAATTTTAACCCCAATACTTTTGTTCCACTCATGATAAATTACATTGACGTATAAAGAATTTTGAAAAAGGCTTCCTTAGTGTTCCAACTTGTAATAACGATAAGGAGTAGCTGCAGATATTACATAATAGTCACTAACAATTATTCCTGAACGCCGACCATGTAGTCAAATTTAGCAGAATCAGGTAGCCATATGAATTTTAATTTTGAGTTCTTACTTTCAATGTTTGACAGAAAATCCAGTACCACAATGAAAAAGATGTTTAGATATTCATTTTATTTTCAAAAAACGACAATTCAGCACTTGCAATTTAAGGATGGGGATTGATGAGAAGTAAACAACATGAATCCGGATTTCATGGCTGAAGTTCCAATCCATAATACAAAAACGGAATGACTTAAAGAAGATACAAATTTGTATTCATGACATTTAACATACATACATATTTTATCGAATATCTTCAAACGTGTCATCAATACGTTCAAATGTAAATATATAATTTCCTTACATTAAATACTTTCAATAATTTCTTAAAGGATCTGATGAGGATGACATATTTAGTTATTATGACAGATTTCATGGAAATTAAAATGTGATACAAATATACATGCTCTGAGGAAATATCTTTATTTACTAAGGAATATACGGTTTATTAAGTCGTTAAATAAAGAAGATAATCCAAAGTTGGTAGTGACGCTACCATACTCACATTTTAATCTGTTGGAATGGAAACCTTTATCAGCTGAACAGTATATTGACTTTAGAAACAGCAAACAAATCCCACTTTATATAGGTATGTATACCGACAATGTATAAGAGTATGATATAAATAAACAATGTTTACAATTTGCTTAAATAAACTTAATACGGTCGGAGATGGACAAATGACTCCGGGAATGTTGAGTATGTTATATACTTGTGTACTGAAACCGATATCCGCCATCCAAGGAGAGAAATGTTAATAAATACATTAGCTATTTTTCAAATTACTAACCTTTTTTTAATTTTCAACAAGATAATGCAGAAATTAGCTACTCAACTCCAAAAGATCCCACCTACCGACGACACATTCTTCTCTTGCAGGATATCGAGGGGACTTATGATGAAATTGCAGTAAAACAGTTGTAGATTCTAAAATCTTTGTTCAAGACGAAACTTTTGTTTAATCAGCATCTTGAAGAAATTGTTAATAAGGCGTGAAAAGCATTTGGGTTCATAGTAGGAACAACAGACTACTTTCTTAAAATCTCTAAAGCCGGTTAAAGTGCTTAAAATAGAAAGACAGATAGATAATAACTTTATTTGTACACAATTATCAGTAGAATAAGAAGTAGATAAAAGTCTTACACATACTGTACATAGGGCGGCCTTCTTGCTAAATGCATTCTCTTCCAGGCAACTTAGGATGGATCAAAATGATTCTAGTTGGAATTGCAATTTAAAGAATCTAGGAATCTAAAATTACTAATGAATATTAAAAATATACAGATACTCGGTACACTCTGCCTTTTATAAATGTGAAGAAAAAACATTAACTTAACAACATACATACACCTACTTAAATATATTATATAAAATACGAGTACATATACATACAAGTACATATATACTATATATCTATATACGGCTTAATGAATGAACCATTACCTCAACATTAGATCAGTAAGAGGCATCTCCAGTCTCAAATCTTCGGATAACCTTACACTTTTTTCGTGTGTGTCATGAAGGAACTTGACACGGTCTTAGAGATAAAAGGGGCTTTAGGGTTGAATAAGATGTTGTAAAGAAAAAAAGAGTGTGTGTAAGTAGTCTGGCGAGAACGAATTAGAGGCCACTTAAGCTTATGACGTAATTCGGAAACGTGATTATATTGTGTTTAAATACATTATATGTATTGTATAGTGCTTTCTTCCTCCTTACCGCATCCCCCATCACTTTCGGCGTTCATCGATCGGTGCTGTAATGCGCCTGAGGGCCGTGACCGAAGCTGTGTTGTGCTATTAGTAATCTGCCATCTAGCTGCAACAGGGAAGCGCTCCGTTATCTCAGGGAGCCACAGTACCTGAGGCGGCTAATGGCAGACTCTTTGGAGGAGTGTACCGTCGTGTACGTGGATCGAGAGGAAAATTTGAGTCTTCGGCACATGTCGTGCGGTGTCTGTCCTTCGACCACTACTGTGGAACATGGGGTACGACTGGGCGAGGTGACTTCCCCCGTTGGCTGGGCGTAATCTGTTCCCCCGATGATACTCTGGTTACAGCCCGGGGGTCGAACTTACAAGCGGCGGCACGCTTGGCCACCAGAGGAACCCCACTGGTGGTCGGGCGCATCGTGGAATTAAGGTTGGGTTCCATGGGGTCGACGATTTCCACCTCCTGGCGCTTCCATAATGGTCAACTCGATCCTCGTACCGGTTCAGGTTGGGCAGCGTAGCGCTGCAGCGGTGCGGCGCAGTTACTTAAATATGTATAGATTTTTTACACTCATCTGAATACAGTAAGAAGGCTATTAGCTCAAGAATTCTGTTTACACTAAAGCGGCACTGAAACTGTATTATAATAACTATTTTTCCTTTTTCGTTTTATTTTGTTTTGTGTAGTCCATCCAATTAATAATATTACCTTTTGCTTATTACCTTCCTATTCAACTAAAATTGACGGTTCTCTTTAGAGTTGTTATATGTACAGAACAGTAATTAGCCATATGGACCTATCTGTAATGATTTAACACTGTTGTTAATCTGAAAGTCTATAAGTAAAGAAGAATTATATTTAGTCTACGCAAATACGAACCATAGAGAGCCATGCTTCGGCACATATGGGCCGGCTCGACCGGAGTATTACCAAGGCCTCTCAGAAAACCGGTTGTTGAGCAATGCTTAAATTGTGACCAAGTGAGTGAGGTAACCGGACGCTCAATCTCCTTTTCCTCGCCCTCCTCCCTCTCCCTTCCCCTCTTTATGCTTCTACCTTTCCTTTCTCCTGTTCCCTATCTCCTACCTTAAAAGGCGGACAGCACTCTTGTGATTCCTCAGTTGCAAGTGTTCAATGGTGGTAGAAGTCACTTACCATCAGGTGACCCGTCTGCTCGTTTGTCCCCCTAAACCATAAAAAAAACATCAACTTTAACTTTGGATTTATGGCTTTAGTGGAGTTGCCAAAATTTAGCCAAAGTCAATATTTCTGTACATAAAATAGAAAACATCTTTAGTTACAACAGATACAATAATTAAACTGGTACCTCTCTCACCTATTTGCACCTACTATCAATTATTTGTGCCACACCCCAAGGTTGACTGGGAGAGAATGCCTGAGCCATTAAGTCCGCCTTTACAAAATGTGCAATAAGTCGAAAATAAATAAATAAATAAAAAGCCAAGTAAATAAACTAGACTACTCATTGCTTTATACGTGACAACCCTGAAAAATATTAATCTGGAACAATTCTCTTCCCTTTATAACAAACTTTTATTCATCCCGTACATGCGTATTCTAATTTAATATTGCCGTAATGATACGATTAGTAATTTTGTGGATCTTTTGTATTCTTTGAGTTTATTGAAATGAATAGGGATTCAACTTCTTAAATGTGTAGAAGATGTATTTAAATATACGGTTTTACTCACGTGTGTATTTCGGGGATGCCCGTATAGTTTCGGTCTCAACAGAAGACCTGAAGGAGTAAGTCCTTAAGAATGACTTACTCCTGAAATACACACGTGAGTAAACCGTATATTTAATTAAATATGAATGTAACTCACGAAAGTATATATTCTGCGTATAACATTTAGGCTGGTATTGTTGTATGGAACATGATATTTAGTCTCGGCTTTAAGGAAGGAAGTGTCGAAGTCTATCAAGCCATCTAGGTTCTGGACCGTGACCAAGAAACATTATACATCAAGGCCTCACAGAAAGTGAGGGATACGAGATTTTAACGGAGTACAGCTAACCACACCCGGATCCTGAGTATTCAGGTCACTAACAACTAGAACAACAGACAAGGAGGGGTTCGAATCCCATATTAGATCACAGGTTCGAACAGCTTTGTAATTGAAATATTATATCTCTTAATATATGTTACGTGGAGCTTGCGTTGCATTTCTCTGAAATTAGTGAGGTATCCGGAGGCCCTACTCCCCCTCTCCTTTATCACCTCGTTTACCGTCCGCGCCGTTTCCCATATCGTCATCCCCCTCTCTTCTCCTCCCCGCATACCTTCATCCCTCATCACTCTCAAAGGCGAACAGTTGTCTCTTACCGTCAGGTGACCCGTCTGTTCGTCTGTCGCCCTATAATATAATAAAAGGAAACCTGAATCACCTTATGCCACTTTGTGTTATGTGTACCTATATTATTGCTCTCCAACTCCATCCATATAAACAATGTCATTTTACTTTCATTGCCTTCCCTTCTTCTTACTTTTCCTTTTCAATTTACTTCCGGTATTCCCATCTCCAGTTCCTATAGGCCTAGTGGACGGTAATAGGCTTGCCCCCCCAATTACGTTAGTGGGACCAAATCTTAAAATTAGGTGTTTTATACAATTCTGTCTATCCTATGAGTGATACGTACAATGCGGTGTATGTATGTCTAGTAATTTCTACGTACAACAAGTATGTTTATATAAATAACAATGCAGCATGTTCCTCAATTTTACATCATTTCAGTGTAGGCAGCGCAGTATTACAACGACCCTCACTAAAAAGATTCTTTAGTTTTCGTTATTGCCAGACATTTTCTACTGACTTTGTCAGCTCATGCGACGTGCAAATAACATGACCCGCGGAACGCCATATTAGCTTGGCAACTATTGCGTCTTAGTCAGGGCTTTGTATTCTAAAGTTGCGGCGCTTTGTTCCTACAAGACAGATTCATATGGTCTTATGAGATCTTTGTTTATTTGGCAATTATAACAATTTATAGACTAGGAGGGGGCTTCAATAAGTAAGTTTTATAAAGCTCCTTGTACAAAGCCCAACAATAACTGGGCTCTGGGCTCCTTATAGTGATTAGTGGGTTTTTGCAATAAAGTGTTATTGCAAAAACCCAGAAATGATGATACCTGATTCACAATCCTGATTCCTGACTCAATTTTGTCAGTGCTTTAACGTGTAACAAACTAGGGCTTATTGAGTTAAGAGGGCAGTCGGCAACCTACGGCGACAAGAGGGCCTCGATTTAACTGGATTTCAAGGACTGAAGGTGCCTTTAAGGTTCGAATCGTCGTCGAATATATAATTGCTCGGAAAACCAAAGGTATTAGTGCGAACCGGGATACCTTGGTACACCAATCAGCACTTAAACATACCTAGATATAACCTCTGTACGCGATAGAGTAGGAACCGAATTGTACCAAACAATACTCGTACGTAACCTACGCCTAACAATACCTAAGTCCCTTATTCCATAGCCATATCGATATACGAGCCCTATGGTGAGGGTACATAACGTATGTAGATAGATGCAAGATGTCTGTAACCAGGAGGCATATTGCAAGAGACGGAGACGGGGAAGGAATCACTGCTGGTCAATCAAGGCTCACAAGGCCGGAAGTCGGATTAGACGAAATTACGGGGTTAGTGGAAATTACTGGGTTAGTTGACCTGAACATACAGCGGATATGCAAATCCTATGCTTAGTATGGCACATGGTTATTTTTGTGCGTCTATCTGATGTGCCTTATATCTAGGTCATTTCGAGATGTCGACAAAGCTCTGGTATTAGGCAGCATGTGACGTATTAAATTAAGGTCGTGATGAAATGTTGCCAGTGCACCGACTTAAGGCGCTTACAATGGGCACGCTGTTGTTGCCGCTTCCGCAACCATGTTCATGATTGAACAATGTGTCTGTATATTGAATATAAATAGAACTGACGTGTATTTTGCATACTTATTTTTGCATAAACTTTACAACCAATTTCTATTGAATAGTGTATCGTATTAAATCCAAACATGTTTAACTGGATTATATATTTATTTAATGAGAGCTGATTTACAACGAGAAACTGCTATGGTTACCATAGCAACACCATCTAGCATCTAGAAATAAAAGAACTTAGAGGACTTAATGATTAACAATTATAAAAAAAATACTTATTAGAAATAAGTATTTACATTTTATACCTGCACCTTTTATTATATTCTTAAGTTGTTTATTGATTATATTCTTGATATGGAGGCTCCTAACGATTACTCGACGTAACTGTTAAGTCCTGTTCGCGGTGTTAAACTTACTTTGGGAGAGACAAAATCCATGTAACTTTCAAATATTAAACTTAATAAAACACTGTTAATCGTGACAAATTGGTTGAAGTTTTCGCGGCCGATTGATGACTCGTTGGCTTTATTCGGGTCTAAAGGCCGTCGTCCGTTGGAAATGCTTCCTAACGTTTCGCTAGCACGAGTGGCGAGCTTCAGAGGTCCTTCCATCTCCGATACTGGATGCAGACTGACGATTCCTTATCTGGTATCATCTCACCCCTGTTGAGGGGGGTGGGGAGACTATTTGGAGCTCTGGGCTCCTTATAGTGATTTTCCTCGCAGCTCACCACTGTGAGCCGGTCATTGGAGTTAGCTCACCGGCCTCGAGGTTTGCTCGCCGATCGTTCCTCCGAAGAGGGGTCCAGCGAGCTATTCTATTTTTTCGTAGATTTCAGTGAATGAAAAGTTTATTGATTGTTCTGTTTCTAATAAAAAGTTACTATCCAAATCATAATTATTTCATTTGACCTCAATGTGCAGAACTTAAAATTTAAACAAATACGAACTCATAAAAAGGTATCTCATTATTATGTTCTGTAAAAGATGTAGTTTTCTTCTTTTTTTTTATTTGTAAGCCTACCATAATGACTCCACTTTGCCTGATGGTAAGCAATAAATGGAGTCCAAGAGTGGTGGTCACCATCCTCATTGCATGTCTAGTCAATGTAGCATGGCGACCCACACTATGGCGGCCTGGTGAGATGCTTTTTTACGCCCCGCTTAAAAGACCCAGGATCAAAGTGGGAAGGAAACACGTGCGCTGGTAGGGAATTCCAGGCTTTTACTGATCGGCACAGGAAAGAAGAGCCAAACCGTTTCGTTCGGGATCGCATACCTTCGACTCGCAAACGGTGACTCCTCAGGCCAGCACGTGTAGTCCTGTAGAGGAAGGGAGAAGGTGGGACCAATTGGAAGAGCTCGTCAGAACACTCCCCGTGATGTAGGCAATAGAAAACTGCCATAGAGGCGACATCTCTTCGCAACTGCAGAGGCTCAAGAGACTGGGTGACCTTAGGACAGTCTATAATACGGACTGCGCGACGCTGCAACCGATCGAGAGCGTCAAGCAGATACTGCGCATAGCCATCCCAAAGATGAGAGCAGTACTCCACTCAGGAGCGAACCTGGGTCTTGTATAAAAGACACAGATGCTCGGGCGAGAAGAACCGTCTCACCTTATTCAATACACCGAGCTTCCCACAACTCAGATTCCCACAACCCCATTGAGAGATGCGGCTCAAGACCCGGTCGAGCTCAGCGACAAGCTCCTGTCGTTTTCATGTGATGTCCAAAATATTGCCCGTGTGCTATGTATCTGCATAACAATGTATGTTGCCAAGAGCCAACATATCGTTGATTAGCAGAAGGAACAGCGTTGGCAATAGGACGGAGCCCTGAGGTACACCAGCGCTAACCTCCTGGAAGTCAGAGGCCGTGCCGTCACAGAGAACCCTAATGCGGAGTTTGTGGAGAAAAGCAGCAACCCAGTTTCACAGCTTAGATGGCAGACCAAATGCAGGAAGTTTGGAGAGAAGCGAGCGATGCCAGACCCTAACGAAGGCCTTATCAATGTCGAGGCTGATGGCTAAGGACTCCCCATGCCTATCCATAGCCTCACCCCAAAGGTGTGTGACGTACGCTAGAAGATCACCCGTGCATCGGTTCGGCCTAAAACCATATTGCCGATCATTTAACAAGGAGTGATCCTCTAGGTGGCGGATTAATTGAGTGTTGATTATCCGCTCGAGCACCTTACAGAGTATGGAGGTGACTATAGGCGTCATGTATATGGCTATAGGACGGTAATTAGCTGGATCGGAGCGGTCGCCTTTTTTGGGAATGGGTTGGACGTTCGCCTCTCTCCAGGTCTCCAGAACAATTCCCGAGAAATAGGACAAGCCATACAAGCGCGTCAGTACAGGAGACAACTCTGGTGCACAGTTTTTAAGAACCACCGCCGGAATACCGTCGGGTCCACTGGCTTTCCGAACATCGAGTTACCGAAGCTCTGCACGGACATCCCTCTGCCGGATGCGAATATCCCGCATTGCGGAGTCACAAGATGCAATGGTGGGCGGGTGAGCGCCACGGTCGTCGATTCGGGAGTTTAGCCGCAAAGAGGTTAGCAAGTAGTTTCGCTTTCTCTTGGGCCATTGATCCGTCAGGGTACTTCAGCGGTGGCAGCGAAGGCTGGCAGTAGTTGAACTGCACGGCTTTGGCCAATCGCCAAAACTTACGGCTACCCGTAGGGTATGCGACGAGTTCTTGACCAAACCGTGCAATGCGCTGGGCATCAGCTCTGATGTACGCCCTCTTGCATTCCTTAGTGGCTTTGTTAAACGCTGCTTTTAGGCGATCAACGTTTGGGGCCCATTGAGCGCGGGCCCTGATCCATGCGCGGTAGGCTGACTGCTTTTGAGCGACAGCACGGGTGCACTCGCGATTGAACCAGGGACGGGTCTTTGTGCTGGCGACTTCACTGTAGGGGATATAGTACTCCATACCGACAGTGATTTCGTCAGCCACGGCAGACGCACTTTGCGACAGATCCCTGTCTTTAAAGCAGCGTTGAGCTCACGGGATGGATGCAAAATATTCCCGCATTCCATCCCAGTCTGCTGACGAGTAGTGCCATAACCATCGCCTTGTCACCACTGGCCGTGGTGGGGCAACAAGAGGCACCGAGGTGGACACCAGGCAGTGGTCGGAGTATACCAGAGGGGCGTGAACCGTTACACTGTACTGCGCTGGGTGACTCGATAGCAGAAGGTCTTGACCCGATATGTCTGGTATCCTGGTGGGCTGGAGTACCAGTTGGGTAAGGTCATGCGTGAGAGCGAATGCGTGGGCAGTTCGACCAGCATGGTCCGTTCTGGAAGATCCCAGCCAGAAGTCATGGTGGGCGTTAAAGTCTCCCAAAAACACCAGTTCGGCGATCGGGAACTGCTCCTGCGCTTTGTCCGTTGCGTGACTCGTGTAGTCAAAGAGTCGAGTTTTCTCGGAGTCTCCGGAATGGGACCGATAAAGGCTAACGTAGATCCGGCTCATAGAGCCAAAATCTACGTGAAGCCAAAGGATGGAGAAGGATGCGTCTTCTAGGCAGTGCAGACGGCGACAACAAACATCCGACCTGACGAAAAGACATACCCCAGCCCTCGCGAGGAAGCGCTCCTCTAGCACGTAGCCGGGATAGTAGAGATATGCCGTGTCGGCAGGGCGGCGTATTTGTGTCTCCGTAAGAAAAAGCATGGCCGGCCGAGCCGTCTCAAGGTGCTGGTGTACGGCGCTGAGGTTTGCATGGAGTCCACGTATGTTAGTGAACTCCACGTCAGAAAGCGGGTTGGTGGGAGAGGAGGATGCCGCTGTTGGACTATTTTTCTTTCTTTGTACTGCCATGATAAGAGTTGGGAAAGGGGGCGTACGAGCACTCCACTGCTCACACACATACCACGATAACTGTCACCCCTGCATCATTGGGCCTCCGGCGCACTCACTCACCAGCGAAAGACGACAGCACGAATGTTGTCGCTTTAGGCTGGTTTTCTGTGAGAGGGTAGTACTGCCCCGGTCGAGCCGGCCCATTCCTGCTGAAATCAGCGTAGCTACCTTAAATATTCATTGAAATGTGTAAGATAGTCACTTGTTGTTGTTGTTTTTTTATTATACATTTGATTCGACAAATCAAATGTATAATAAAAAACAACAATAATTAAAAACTTATTACACTAAATTGACGTGAATGCAATTTATACGTGACATTTAAAGTCCCTTGTCAATACGACCAACTCGCAGTTGACTCAACTGGTATAATTTATAAAACAATGTAAATTCAAACAACTACTACTAACACTACTAATTTGCTAAATTAACTTAATACATAGATGAATAACAGTATAAACATGTAATGATAAAATTTAAAGCAAATTTGAATAATTAATTAAAAAATGGGCACATTTCTTCGATCTTTTCGCTCTCCTATAAAGTAGCTATTTGAAGATACCTCTATTTACTTTGCACCCGTTGAAATACTACCACATTGGTTGCAGTGTTACTCCTTCAAAATAATCAAAAAAGTGAAACATTTTATATTTCCTTCTATCGGTAAATACCAAAATAGTTTCTCTGCCCCTCGTCAAAGAAAAACTTCCGACAGCTAATAAAGCACCATCATACAGTAATGCGGCTCCGGGTGAAATTCCGACAAAGGTATCGACGTTTAATAAACATACAAAATGTCCCCAAGATCTTGGAATCCATTCATCACAGTCCACTAGCACATCATCGACTTGGTAATCGACTGCTTCCAACTGAATATTTTGTTGTACATGTAGCCGGTCAGCGTACCCGTGACCAACTATAGTGAATACGCCCGTCGATTCAAAACCCGAAATCGGCTTAAAAAAGTTGTACTCCATAATCGGGTGACGAACCTTGAGCGCAGCATCGTGAGTTGGGAGCTTTTTTGTCAAGCTCAATATAATTAGGTCGTGAACTGGTGAGTGTTTAAATTTTTTTTCAAATGCTGGTAACACATTGGTGACGAGTTTGTGTTGATATGAAAGAGCCTTAATTTGAACACGAATATTTTTGTTCCACTCACGATAAACTACATGAACGTATAACTGAAGATGATCAAGACTTTTATCGTGTTCCAACTTGTAATAACGAAAAGGAGTAGCTGCAGATAATACCAACTCGTAATCAATAATTATTCCTGAACATACAGGAACACCTTTATAAGATACGCCCACCATGTAGTCAAATTTTGAAGAATCGGGTAGCCATGTGTATTTTAGTTCTGATTTACTTTCAATGTATGACAGGAAAACCAGCACGACAATGATCACAATCCTGTAAACAAATAATTAAACAGTTTATAAAATATTTTCAGAAAAGCAAGCAAAGCAAAACACAAACTAACTAACCTTCAGCACTAAAACTTATTGCTGTATAATCCGGGGACTTTATAAACATTATAACATCGAGCACTAAGCATGCCCAGACTCGGGACAACTATTTGAATATCATACAATATAACGTATTGGAATCGTAACTATGACCTCCGGCCCAGCATTTAGGGTCACTTACTAGAGCTAGACCAACGTACCAATCCAGTATTTACAAAGTATTTTGCCACTGATAATATTTTCAATATGCAGCGGCAAATTAGTAAGCAAATCCAAGCAGATGATGGATCTACAAGACTTGTATTGTATTGTCCGATCAGATAGGAAGAACCAGTCCTGTCTTCCCAATATCATCTAGTCTTCTTTTACAATTTGCTTTGCCTCATATCGACAGAAAACGCTAAAAGTCAGTATTGCATGCCCTGGTTGATTACTAACAAACTAACACCTGATTGATACCATATACACAAAAGAAAACTGAAAGAAGGAAGCTAATAAACTAAGCTAAAACCTAAACTGCTCAACTGCTAGAGACATTACACTCCCTTTTTGCTACCTGCTTACAGATGATAGTAGCTTTTCTGAAGATGCAATACTATTGTTTAACGTTTTATATTACTAAAATATTTTCATACCTTTTAACATAGGTACCGACAAATCGGTATATTTAAGGTGCCGACAAATCGGTAACAATTGGGGAAATGGAAATAATTTGTAAATATTGTATGGCATTAAAATAAACTGGTGAATCAACTGGATTATGATGTGCTGGATGCTGGCAAAGTAAAATTGCCACAATTGGTGTGGGACCAATTGTGGCACCAGATCCTTTACGATCTTTAGTTTCTGGGATTGGAAATTATTCTAAGCACTTCTTGCCCAACATTCAGAAATATAGCAGCTGTTTCCAGATGACATCATTTGGCGCTAAGTATATTATACAGGACAATTTCATGCCCACTTTCAAGGTATTATATACCAGAATATTTTTTTATAATATTCAATATGTACTAAAATATATATATCGGAAATAATTAATGGACAATTTTTTTAAAATACAGATACAAGGACAAATTTATCACTTACTGGGGGCAATGTTACCACTACCTGATGCAGATTATTAATTTTTACAAATTTATTTTATGGGCACAAAAGGAGGTTTAATTCACTTACCATTGACGAAGTGGCTGTTGACATTGTGGGAGAAAATTTACAATCTAGAGATATTGTGCTTCATCGTTGGAATAGTGATTTAAACCTCTTGACCGCATTCAACGGAGAGCGACTCGCATCATCGACTGCCAAGATATTTCTGATCGACTTGACACCTTGGCGTTGCGTAGAGATGTAGCTTCACTCTGCATCCTCTATCGCTTGTATCATGGGGAGTGTTCAGAGGAATTGTTCGGACTTATACCGGCTGCTGGTTTCCGCCATCGTTCTACGCGATGAAATATACATCCCCATCACCTGGACGATTGGCACTCCACAAAGGGCAAAATGTTGATGTAGAAAATCGTTGGATTGTGCCATACTCGCCAATATTGTCCAAAGCTTTGGAGACTCACAGCAATGTGGAATATTATAACTATGTGAAGTCGATAAAGTACATATTTAAATATGTTAACAAAGGTAGCGATATGGTCTTCGCTGTAACCAATGCAAATGATGAAATATCTCAGTACCAGATGGGTCGCTATGTAAGTAGCAACGAAGCAATTTGGCGTATCTTTTTATTTGCGATCCATGAAAGACACCCTACAGTAGTCCATTTGGCAGTCCGTTTAGAAAATGGTCCACTAGTACATTTTAATGAATCGAACTCGGCAGACAGAGCGGCATGTCCACCGTCGACAACATTAACAAGTTTCTTCACAGTCTATCAAACTGATGATTTTGCTCGCACTTTGCTGTATGCTGACATGCCACGCTACACATGGAATGGATCATCGAAATCGTTTCAGCGTCGAAAACAAGGAACACCAGTAGAAGGACACCCAAATGTATTTGCTTCAGACGCTCTGGGTCGCATCTACACAGTACATCCAAATAACAATGAATGTTATTACTTGCGGTAGTTTTTGGTGAATGTTCGTGGTCCGACATCGTTTCAGCAATCGAGAACAGTTAATGGACAACTGTGTGCGACTTACCGTGAGGCATGTCAACAATTACATTTACTTGAGAACGATTCGCAATGGGATGATACGCTCAAGGATTTCGTAATATCTTCTTCGCCGCATCAAATTCGTACATTGTTTGCGATTATCATATTGACATGTTTCCCCTCGAATACAAAAGATTTGTGGGTTAAGTACAGAGATGACATGTCTGAGGATGTTTTGCATCGTGTGCGCCGTCAAACTTTGAATCCTACACTACAAATGACTGCAGAAATTTAGAATGAGACATTGATTATGATATAAGATATGTTTTTATTGATGGCAAATAAAGTATTGTCGTGTTTGGGAATGACAGCATCAAATCGTCATATGCACGATGCATTAAACCACGAGTTGCAAAGAGAACAACAGTACGACATTGAAGCATTGGCAGAAACAGTTCGTACAAATGTTCCACAATTAAATCTTTTTTTATTTTAATTTTTTTTTTTATTTTAAACACGTTGATAGAAGCTGTGAACAGTGGATCTGGTGGAATTTATTTCCTTGATGCTCCCGGAGGAACCGGAAAAATATCGATTGAGGCAGTACGAAGTCTGCCGGGTCAGCTAGTCTATATACATATATAAAAATCAATTGCTGTTCGTTAGTCTCGCTAAAACTCGAGAACGGCTGAACGGATTTATCTTATCTTGGTCTTGAAATGTTCGTGGAGGTCTAGGGAAGGTTTATAAGGTGAGAAAAATTATTTAATTTGTGACAAAACTTAAATTGACTTTTTGAAGTTAGGAACAAACCTACATTTCTTAGACAACAGTGAGTGATTATAATTTAATATGAACTTTATTGAATAGCATTAAAGTTCAAATTGACTCTATATTTTATTTAGAAAACGTTTATATGGGAAAAATAAAAGGGCTGTTTTTAGGGCTTTCCCGGCAATTATTCGAATTTTTCTCACCTTTTAAACCTTCCCTAGACCTCCACGAACATTTGCGGAGCGCTACCCTAAAATTTAGGATATGAGCATACTGATTATATATATTATGATAGGCGACTTGAGCTTAATCCGATATTCAGAGACGTGGTCATATTTGCGTAGTCAATAGATGAACTGATACACAAATTTTGAAGTCGTTCAAGCTTATAGAGGTTTTACTCGATAAGATCTGGATAGCTAGTGTCCGCTATTAAGAATAGTACAATTTTTGTGGCATCAGGAAGAAAGCTGCGCAGTCTTCTAAGAGAGATAAGAGAAGTAAAAAGTTTCCTACTAACTTCCTACAATGTGAACCTCAGCATGGGTCTTTGTCAATATATACATATTTCAAAGTTTGTATTATAGCGTCAAATATCTTCTACGTTATCAATACGTAAAAAGTCAAATTACATAATTTCCTAATGCTTTTAATATTTTCTTAAATGAATTAAATATCGGATAGTGCTACTTGTCATGTTTATAGTTGGACATGCACTATTTCTAATTATTTTTATGATAGATTTTATATAAAGAATGAGTAAGCTGAATAAAGTGACCGATACGGTGTCCACGACAGCCAAAATAAGTTTGGGTCTGAGGAACCCTCTTTATTTATTAAGGAATATATGGTTTAATAAGTCTTAACAAGTAAATATGTGTAAACAATAAATAAGATATCCAAACTTGGAGTAAACGTTTAAATACTCACATTTTAACTTGTTGTAAAGGAAGACTTTACAGCTGAATAGTAGTTTGTCTGTGGAAACAGCGAACAAGTACTGCTTTATATGGGTATTTGTAAAGGAAATACAAAATAATATAATGTAAACAAACAACATTTACAATTTGTTTAAATAAACTTAATACGATACGAAGGTGAACAAATGACTCTAGGAATGTTAATAATTTACTTATGTACTGAAACCAATATCCGATACACCGCACGGAGAGAAAGGATGTTTGTATGTGGGGGGGTGAATGTAGGAGATTTGGAGAGTGACAAACAATCAGGTGTCAGAAAAGGAAGGGAAACTGCTACCGCTTTAAATAATGTAGTTGGTAACATACTGGAAGCTAGGAACCGGAAGGAGTGAACAGCGTTAGTGCTATTGCACTATTCACGTGCTTTTGTGCACTGGATACATCATTGGATACAATTAAATGGTTGCATAGCTATCTCTCAAATAACTATAGGAAATACGAAGAGAAGATGGCACTGTGATGTCATCGACCCCTCTATGTGACGAGGGCTCAATATTGGGACCATTACTTGTTTACTTTATACAAAACAGATATGTTACTTCTTTATTTTACACTCAACTTATATCACCACATCTTTTCAACACTGCAAGTTTCACATGTATCCAGACCACACACAGATGTATTTGTCTTTTAAGGCTAGTGACACACTCTCAGTAATGGCAAGAATTACTGATGACCTAGAAATAGTAGTTAGGTGGTCTAGGGAATACTCACTGATATTAAACTAACTTAAATCAAAATTGTTGGTCCTGGGGAGTAGGAGGCAAATTCAATTAGTTTTAGTCCGCCGATATCACCAAAATGTTTATGCTACTCATACAGGTACCTGTGAAGAGGTGACGGGCAGGAGGGCGCGCCTCAGGAATAATACCACATAAAGCATTCTTCGCGAAGATAGCGAAGAATTGGAACGCCCGAAAATACATCTCCGAGCAACCCGAAGCAGTACAAGTGATAATAGAAAATCATTGTATGGATGACTATCTAGATAGCGTCCGGGACGAGTTCGAAGCGGTACACGAAGCTACACAGGTGAGCGACATACACAGAAAGGCGTGCTTTGAACTTAGAAGATGGGTCTCCAACTCCGCAGCCGTAATAGAATCTCATCGGCAAGGGTCAAGAAGAAAAGATACTTGGTTTGATGTGGGATCCGAGTACTGACAAGTTGAGTTTCAACCTTAAACTCGCTCGACTTACCGATAGTCTTGTCAGAAATGAATCGCCCACCAAGAGGGAAACTTTGAGAATCGTCATGTCTCTGTATGACCCGAGTTCATCGAGACTGCCATCGCTTAGTAAGTTCGACGAGTCCGATCTCGACGGCAAAAAGCACTGGCGGCGCACTCAAATCCTCGCCAACATGATCTGGCACCACTGGGTGCGAGAGTACCTTCCCGAGCTGCATCACCTTTGCAATTCCTAGAAAGGTTTCAAGAATTATTGCCCGAAATAACAGCTTTTCTAGACGAAAAAGGTGAAGACACTGAGATGTTGAAAAACGAAAAATGGCTGACGAATGAAACTGTATTGCAATCGATACAGTTGTTGAATTAATTTAAAAGTCAAGAAATTACTGGGCAATAATTGTTGTATCTCGAAGTTAATTTCGTCTACATCAATGTATCTTGCTGCCAAAATAGCACGATTACAGAGCCAATCATGATCTAAATAATTATTTAATATATCCGGGAAGACACTCTCAATTAGTTCACTTTTCGTCTCAGCAACAGTGCAGAAATTATCTGGTAGTTTGATATATTGGGTATTTTGATACAGTTCAACTTCACCGTTTTCAATATCCAGCAATTGCTCAGAAAATATTTGCACTTGCAATGCTATTTGCATTTTGCACTTGTACTCGCATGTTTATGGTCAATCGAAGAGTCTCGACGTTTCGCCATAAAAACGATTGTTTTAGACATGCGTTAATTTCATCGGCAAAAGTAGAGTGAGGAATAACTGGTAATGTCTGTCGGAAGTCACCAGACAATAGTAAGACAGCACCACCGAAAAGTTTATCATTGCCTTTCAAATCTTTCATACTTCTATCCAATGCTTCAAGTGCATGCTTATGAGCCATAGTACACTCATCCCAAATTATAATTGCACTCTTTTGCAACACTGAAGCCATTCCACTTTTCTTTTTAATGTTACACACTGCATTTGGTTTGTTGTGAATGTCTAATGGCAACTTCAATGCTGAATGTGCTGTTCGTCCACCATCTAATAAAGTGGCAGCAATGCCTGACGATGCAATTGCCAATGCAATTTTTTGTTGCGATCGTATCTTTGCAAGGATTAATGATATTAAAATATCTTACCGGTTCCACCTGGTGCATCTAAGAAAAAAAACACCTTGTTCAGCATCAACAGTCCTCATAATCCGATTATAAATATTTTTTTGTTCAGTTGTCAATGAATGCTCATTATTCGCAATAATTGAAGCTAAATCAATTTCATTGTAATGTTTTGTTCGTTGCAAAACTGTGTTAAGTAAATCAGTGGCCGGACGATTAGGTGCTGGCATACCATAATGACTAAGTGGTAAATTTGAAATGAAAATACATAAATCTTCAATCAACACCAATGCTTCATTATACATCTCTGGTGTGAAATCTAGATTTGGACATTGGTTTGTTTCTCGATACATGATGTCTTCAGTCATATAATTTTTATATTTTTCCCATAAAGTCAATGAATGTGTTGGATAACATGTCGTCAAAATTATTGCAAATAGTTGACGCATACTATTTGGTGTGGATGTTAACGCTGCATCAGCAAGTGTCAAGTCCCAATGATTGTCTGCCTCCAGTAATTTCAATTCACAACATGCTTCTTGATATGTATTGAGCATTCGACCATTATCTGTGCGTAAAAATTCAAAAGATGTTGGTCCAGGAACATTTACCAGCAACAAACGCAAAAAGAAACATTCACGTTGTTTTGTATGTACAGTGTAAAGTCGTCCCAATGTCTTGGCTTTAAATAAACCTGGTATTGATGGATGTGGTGTTCCTTTTTTACGTGGTTCCCATTTTTTGCCTACTTTATTCCAGGTAAAATAGCGTGGAACTTCGGTGTACAATAATGTTTTTGCGAATTGGCCAAACTCATCAGATTTTTGACACAATGCAAAAAATTCACTTAATGTCGTCTTTGGTGGATCAAGTGCTTTTTGGACAATATGTTTTTCAGTAAAATATACTATAGTAGTAGTAGTAGTAGTATAATATATCTCCCCATTTGGTATTGTGTTATTTCGTCATTTCGGTTAATATTCGGCCAGATCACTACCTTTATTAACGTATTTGCAAATGTAATACGAATTTAACACGGAAACGAACTACGGATACAATGGATAACCATCGATATCCATAATAGTATCATTCGTAAATGGTTTTGGAAACGTTTCTTACATTTCCCATTCTCCATGCATGGCGACGTCATGTTAAAAGTACCACATGGTCCATGGATGATCTGACTGGTAACAACCTCACATAACTCTGGGTCAGTTGATGAATCCGGAATTTCAGCAGAAATTATTTGATCTATTTCTTCTGGATGAATTTTATTTTCAAGCCAAATCAAAATGTGAGCATGAGGTAAACTTCGCTTTTGCCACTCAATAGAATACAGAAAGCAACATTTATTACCAAAAATTGAATATTTAACGATTAAATCAATCATAGATTTCAATTTTTGTCTAAATACACGTGCAACGATATCATGGCGATGTACTGATTGTTGACCTGGTAATAACAAAGTTTGTATTTCATCCCAATTTGGGTTACACGTAAATGTAATAAACAAATCAGGTCGACCATAATGACGTACGTAAGTCATCGCATCTTGTATGTATTCTTGCATATTCCGTGGACTGCCTATGTAGCTTGAGGGTAAAAAAAATACAGTTCCAATATCATTGGTGCTTAAGTTCTCTTCGACGTTTCCGATAATAGCATCTTGTAAATGGATGTATTCCTCTGATGGTAATTTAGCCTAATTGAATCTAATGAATCGTAAACGTTCACTTTCGATCTTAGCGTACATATCGACAACGTATTGATGGTACAGCTGACGATATCGGAAGATATAATTGTCTTGATTAAATCTAATCATCAATCGGTGCGCATAGTAGTTCATTGAACTAACGTTTTCATTTGTTTCATTACCAGTGACTGGATGACGCTGTTTGATGTTGATGTGGTATTCATCTTGCCCTTGCCAGAATATCAAAGGATACTGAAGTGCGTCATATGAACGATGTACATCTGAAATTACATTAACAGTTCTATCTCGACGTGTGATTCTAATGTCTCTTTTGATAGATAAATCACCAACCATAATAATAGCAACTTCATCTACAGTTGTCGCGTTGAACCTGCCAGCATGTTCCCCAGATGGTTATTTTTTTTTTTTTTTTATACTATAGGGGGACAGACGAACAGACGGGTCACCTGATGGTAAGTGACACCGCCGTCCATGGACACTTGCAACTCAAGAGTCGCAAGTGCGCTGCCCGCCTTTGAGGGTGATGAGGGATGGGGGATGCAGGGAGCGGAAAGAAGAGGGGAGGGATGAGGAGGTGGAAAAAAGGAGAAAGGAGATGAGGTAGAGAAAAGGGGGGAGGGGGAATTGGGCCTCCGGAAACCTCACTCAATTCGGGGAAATGCAACGCAAGCGTTACTTCACAACCGGTTTTCTGTGAAGCCGTGGTATCGCACCGGTCGAGCCGGCCCATTCGTGCCTAAGCATGGCTCTACCACTGGTACTTTGTCGGCTTTGATGACAATTTGATATTTGTCACTTATCAATTGTGGCGATACTCTTTTAAATAACTGAATAAGATAACTATCATTATCGAAAAAACTTCCAATGATTCCACAATGGCTCTTTCTTCTGTTTTTCTATAAAATTATGCAGGCACCTAGTTGTCACACGTTCCTCACAACTGCCCATAAAATAAATTTAAAGAAACTTTGAATCCTCATCAGGCATCGGCATTAGTGACCCAATCTTTGGCCTTGGATTTTGAATGTCGTTTCAAAATTACGTCCATCAGATGTTAAATCGCAAATTTCAGTTGCACCAAAAGATGTCATTTTAAAGCAAGAATTAAATTTACGTGTCTTACGTAAAAATAATTTTGAATAATCTGATTCGCCAGCAAGAAGTGATTTCAAAGGTTCCGGTGGAGTAGGAAGAGGTGGCTATACAATTTTTCCTGATGCGCAACACATACTGGTTGTTTAATTTCGGAATTTCAACGCGTGGCAATATTCGCATATTTTATCCATCGCACCAATTGTAATCTTCGAATGTGTAGAGTAATTAATGTCTGGTTCATACTCGAACGCAAGGCGAAAGAATGATGCACGTGTTAATGCGCGGCTGGTTTGTTGCCTCGTTCTTTCGAGTTCTCTAAATCTGGCTAAATTCTGTTGTCGCGCAGTCCTTAATACATTTTATCGCAGGCGTTTATCACGCTGGTCTTTAGATTCTTGTCTACGAATTTCTGCTGTTCTAATTCGTTGAGCTGCATTTCTTGCTGCAGTTTCTTCGTTTTTTCAGGAGTTGTGCTTTTCTGCTACACGCATTGTCGAGGTTAGATTTTTTTCGCGGCATTATTCTGAAATAGAAAATATTTATAATTGAAATAAATTAATAAATTAGATCGAAATTAATGAATGCATTAATTAACAATTATCAGATTAAAAATCAAAATAAAAATCATGTTGACAATAATTATTTTTTATGATTGAAAAGAAAATTGTTAAAATATTTATAAGTTAAAAAGAAAAAATGCACATTTATAAAGTTAAATCATTTATTCATAAGTGCGTTTATTTTATTTATTTTTTTATTTTTTTTATTATTAAAAATGAATTTAAGTCTGCGAAATTTACACTCATGAAGAAAATAAAATAAAATGCAAGCACAAAATACTTACATGTGTATTAAGTTATGATTTTGCACTGATTATATACTTGGTAAATGCACAGGTGTATTTACGTAGAGACTGACGCAAAGAGTAGTACTAAGACTTGCACTGAGATTTTACTGAGACTATCACTTTCCGGGAGATAGTATTAATTCACTCGTTTAAAAAAGAACTTAGAGGAGGTCTCGAGAACGAATGAGATACCAAAGCTTTGGACATTCAAACCAGAGATGGCGACTCAATAGAATTTGATAGCCAGATCTTGAAACTTTGATTAAAATTTGGAGCCAAGACTTTAATAATTCTTTCACAAAAATAGTACATTTTTTTTTTGTTATTAATGGTTATAATACTGTAACATAATACGCAGTATAATTATAAAAATATCAGTCACAAACCATTAAAATAATACGGTTATATCGTGAATATAAATAAATATTACGTGAAATAAAGTAATAGAATTTATATTCTAAGAAACAGAACACAGCGCCATCTATTGGGTGTATTTGCAACCTTGATGTCAAACAATATTGAAGAATTTTATCGATGAATCAACGTACACTGCCATCTATGAGTTCATCATAAAACTAAACAGTAAATAAACACTTGCTTAAGAAACAATTAATTGATACGTTTTATTCGTTTACATTCACGACATAAGCGAATAATTGAGATGATAACTATCCTATCCAGTAAGTTAGACCAAAATACGGGTAGATGTGAAATTTGATTGAAATCGGTTCAGTAGTTTTGGAGTTTATTGGCAACATATATCGTGACACAAGATTTTTATATATAGATATATATAGAAGTTAGAAATAATGTTAATCAAAGTGAATTTTATTATTGATTTATATGTCTATGGCTTCCTGAGCACTTTGATCAAGTGTGTCTTGTAACCTACCTTGCTTCCTTGTAGAATAGTCAATAAATTATTATAAGTCTAGGCATGCTGCGGTGTCTTGGCAAGATTTGTTAGCGTATTGGTCACTGTTATGCCAAGATAACTGTAGGTTGCTGTGACTCCTGTACCTCTTGCGGCTTCCAAGATCATCATCAATTCAGATGCAGGTTTATTCTTTATTCATAGGTCATACTTCTGTTACCCTTACTGATTCACGCACCTTTCGAGATTTGGTTTTCTCTTTAGCCACCCGTATACTCCAAACCTAAAAAATAAATATATACGATTTATTAATCACAATGCTTAAGAATGGATGGCTTAATGCTGTTAACTAAAGACAGTAATATGCTGCCGCGGCTGTATAGTTCTATTACAGCCAAAGTTGTCTGCCTGATTACCTAATAAAAAAAAATACTTGAAACATTTGTGAAAGTGCAATGAAAACAAGTAAAACAAATATTTTAATTAATATTGGAGCTTTAACAAAATAGTGTTATAAATAATATCACAAACTGCTTACCTCTCGCAATTTCCATATCAATATAAAGGCGTTCCACATGTAGTTTTATATTGTAGTGTTACAAATGAACGAATGTAGGCACTGATTTTCCTGATTTTCCGTCCAACTCCGTAATCATATTTCCCAAACATTTTTTTTTTCAGTATTAGATTCTGGCTGAATTTCAGAATATACTGGATTACACTTACGCCAAGTGACTGTTTTACTTGTCCGAGACGTGGATGAAGTATTATGATCTTCTTCAATGTTGTCGATTGTACATGAAAATTCCACTTGACCAGCTACATCTGACACTGGTACAAATCCCATATCGTCGTCAGGGCCTTTTTCCATGTCAGTCATTGCGTCCACTTCCTCCGGAGGTAATAAGGCTACTTCAATGTCGTCCAAATCCTCATCACTATAGTTTTCTATATATTGAAGATAGTCTGTGATTTCGAAAACCTTCAAACCTTTTTTATACTTTCTTCTTACTGGATCCATGATCTACAAAGAATTTATTTGATAAAGAAATAAATCAAAATATTTTTTCTCACCTTTCCACAATTCGGTCACAGTTCGGTCAGTCGATAATTTGTAGACAATTGACGTGCCCCACGGTTTTATTTTAGTCTAGTCTATGCATATGTTTATAATTCCCACGACTGTATCTATTTTATTATTTTTTGGTTTTTAGTACATTTATCTTAAACATTGCAATGTATGTTTAACATAAAACCGTTTAACTTAAAAAGTTTTTTTACCTATTTTTATTAGTTAAATACTTTTCTTCACACATTTTGGTAGTCTGCAAGAAACTTGTGTGAATCTGAAACATATACAATTGTTCACCTTGTTAATACTGCACCTTCAAATGTTTTCATCATACGATATGTTGGTATGCAAACTTGTCTTATGTGGGAAGTAGCTGTAAGTAGCTGTAAACGAATGAATGATGAATTACGTGATCCAAAGCTTCTGGAAGGCTGGAGCAACATGAAAAGAAGTATTACTTTAAAAAGAACAGACATTTGCAAATTAAATAAGGGAAGACCTCATAATTATATTAGGAGCTATTAAACGATGTTAATCCAAATGACCTTCAATTCTCTTTAAAACGTTTCTTAAACTTTATAACTTTTCTGTGAAGTGTCGTACAACCGACATTTATTTATGACATACATTTTATTTGTTGACAATACAGACATACGTATCTTGATATGAACTAAAACTTAAGCAGGTATTGAGTATAGTTTACAAAATACGGTTTGCTGACTATATCAATAAGCGAATTACTAGGTATATTAATCATAATATCTCTCAAATAGTCTATTATGATGATTCTGCCCAAACTGACATACAACAAATCATGATAATAAACAAGACGAGCCTAAACATTGATTAGTGAACTATTAAAAATGTTTGTGTAATATGTAAAATGGAACATAATTTTATTAAATCAGACCTCCAATTTATCAAATTCTAATTTTAATATCTTTATTTTATAAAATTGCTCACCAACTACTTGATATCGTCTTATCTACAATAATAAAATAATAATAAAAATAAAGTAAAATGAAATTATCTAAAAACTTATTTAAAGTTATAGATCAATACTCACAGCGTCACCGCAACAAAAGGTTGCCTTGACATTTAAGTGCACGAAATAAATAATAATCTGATGGCGCTAAGTCAGGACTGTAAGACGGATGGGGTACAGCTAACCGTCCAAGTTTCTTCAACTCATCAATTTTTTTTTTTTTACGTGTGGAAACCCCCTCGGGCCGTCATCCCACCGGGGTTTTCGGTGGAACGGTGTGTCGGAATCGGACCGACTAAAACCACACGGTGTGCCATGCTGCGCTTAAAATAGGAGGAATCCGGGAACAGCTTTAGTAAGACATCCGGACCCCTCCTAGCGCTTTTTGCCCGCAAAAGCGCGTGCACCACCTTCTGGTAACTCTCAATTAGGCAACGTCCCTTCTCGTGGTTGGTCACTATAGATCGTGACATAACCTTACGATAACCCATAGAGTTCAAGTGCCGGTCTGTGGTTGAACGCGGTTGTCTAAAAGCCTTTTCCAAATCAGTTAATTTTTCAATCAGCACTAGAATCCGGATTTTTGGCAAGTTCTCGGCGCAAAGCATATTCATCAAAGGTGGAAGGCCGACCAGAGCGAGGTAAATCTTAACAGCTGATATCACCTTCTTCGAAGCGTTTATACCAAAGACGCACCGTCTTGTCATTAGTAGTAAGAGGTCCAAATGTAGTGTTTATCTTTTTAGCTGTATGTGTTGTTAAGTTGTTCCATTTTTATTCGTTCTAACCTTTCTGGTTGCGCTCTAGAACTTACTTTCGTATTCTATAATCTTCAAAAAGAAGTTCTGAGTTTAAAGCGCGAATATTCTGTGAAGGATGTAACTGTCATAACTTCTGGGACAACCTGATAAATTAAAAACAAATACGTGTATAACTTATTAACCAAGAGCTGGTACACTACTCCTTTGTTTTAACGTGTGGACACCCGCACGGGTCAACAAAGTTTCAGTAAGGTAGTTTTAATATTTATTTAAATATACGGCTTTACTCACTCGTGTATTTCAGGAATGCCCGACAAGTTTAGGAAGCTACGGGATAAAAACATATTGTTACGGAAGTGGGTACAGGGATTGGAAGGAAACTAATGTCACTGACGAGAGTAACAATTTATTTGCGTTTAACAATATTCCGAACGCGTAACACTCACTGCACAGAACGAGTTGTACTACACGCAGCACTGCACTGCACTGTTCTACACTGTCCCCGCGGACTACACTTAACTCAGTCCAACGGTAGCACTGCACCACTCACTATTCACTTTCACTGTTCACTTCAGTGTACTACTTTTTCACTTCTTCTTATTCTTCACTTGAGAGCACTTTCCACTGAACTGCCCTGTAGGCGCGTCTGGAGCTGAATGTATGTAATGGAGTGAATTTCGACTGTCATTTCGTTATTCTTTTCGATTGTCTTCTACAACTTAATCTAGTACTTTCCATTATATTCGAATTTTGTAAAGAATCATCTCCATTTACTAGAATTTTCTATAAAACACCGAAATCACAAACAAAAACACATAGTCCGCGTAGCCACTAAAGCTCAGCTACCGAGACTTGTCAATCTGCCTTCGAAAAATTTCTATGCATTGTTTGTCTGTGCGTTGACGTAGGCATGGCGTCACAATATGTTTAAATAAATATGAATATAACTTAAGATTTGTTTTATCCTAAAGTAATTTAAACCTATCTCACCCAATGGTAATGGTAATGGTCAAGGGCTCAGTTGCCGCATTTAGACTCATGATCGGTCCATTATGCGTACAGGAGGCTGACTAGTTGAGCCAGCCTAGCTCCTTCCAGAAGCGCAGAAGCCTCCTGGGGCGTTCACAGGCTTCTAGGAGCGTCCTCGCGCCTGCGAGGATTTCTGCCCGTTGTGCAGCCACGCCCTCGCATTCCAGGATGACGTGGGCGGCCGTTTCCTCCGCGCTTAGACAACCCCTGCATAGGGGGCTATCGGTCGCGTTAATGATGAATAGGTGTCGGTTCAGAGCCAAATGACCTGTAATGCTACCGACCACTATTCGGATGTCCGTTCTGTGAAGACTGATGAGTCTACGCGATAAACGTGGTGATAATTCTATTAATACCAGTTTGGATTGCCTGCAGCCAGGTGTGTTAATCCATCTGCTATTGTGTGCTTCTCGAGTCCTTTGCCTTACCCAGGAGCGATAAAGGTTGAAGGGTAGTGGCAGGAGTGTGGTAGGGCCTGCCACTGGTGTTTTGGATCCCTTCCTTGCTAGCTCGTCGGCGGCATCGTTACCTAGTAAGTTGCTGTGCCCTGTGATCCATTGTAGAATTACCCCGTTCGCCGAGGCTAAGCGTTCTAGTGATTGGTGGCATTCATATCAATTATAAATAACTGTATGCCTGGTTGTTCATTATTGGACATAATGAAAAAGATTATTAAATGTAAATTTAACCAGGACAGTATACTCGTAATTTTAGTTGGTGACAGGGGTACTGTGAACAAAGGAGAATTGCTCCATTATTATAGAACATTATGTAAGCTTAGTTTAAGAAAAATTGTGATGTTCACTTTCCCCTACAGCCAAAGTTTGCCACAGGAAGAAAACTTAATTAGATATAATATTAACATAGCATTGCACAATTTGACATTCAATAATGATTTATTCCATTTAATTGACATGAACAATTACATTGGTAATCATTTTTATTTGACAAGAGATAGGTATCTTATATACAGATACTATATTTCAAATTATTGTAGGAGACAGATAGCTGTGTCGCTATCATATTATTTTTGTATAACAGCCAAGAATTTGGCTAAACAAATTGCTCCTATTGAGCAATGCCATGACAATCCTTATGATAATTCTGCCAATGACTTGGCATCTAATTGTGACATTATTAATCATTTAAATTAGAAATCAAGACAACAGAGACAATCTCTAGCAATTATGTAAAGAATGGAGAAATAAATGTTTTAAAACCAAAAAATAGTATCAACCTGGTGCACCAAAACATTCAAGGTTTTATGAATAAGGATTTAGAGATACAATTATTCCTTAAATTTAATAATATTGATATTCTTTGTATAACTGAACATTGGCTTAAAAGCCATCAGTTTATGTTTAACTATAGTAATCACCAGGTTGGTAGTTCATTCAGCAGAGTAAATGCTATACATGGTGGCTCACTAATTTTAATAAATAATCAACTTAAGTATAAGGACCGCAAGGATATTGTGAACCTCTCTGTTGAACAGACAATTGAAATGGCCTGTATTGAGTTGGAGCAGCTTGTTATATTAAGTGTGTATAGACCACCTTCAGGATTGTATGATTGTTTTGAAAAAGTAATGGATGAGGTATTACACAAAATTTGTAACTCAAGCAAATCCATCATTGTTTGTGGTGACTTTAATGTTAATTTGTTAGAAACTTCTAGCTTAAGCACTAAAATTATTAGTTTGTTTCAGTCCTACAATCTTGCAAATTTATTTATGGAGCCTACTAGAATAACCCCCACTAGTGCATCATGTCTTGATAATATTTATACTGATATTTTACCTACCCACAAAAAAATTATTAATTTAATAGACTCTGATCACTGTGGACAATTGATCACTGTACCAAATATAAAGAAAAATAAATTGAAAAAAGATATCACTGTTAACCCGAAGTCTGAATATCGCTTGGAAACATTTAAAACTAAACTTGCAAATAAAATCCAACTTTTGTCAACTAATGATGACCCTAATCAACATTATAATGATTTTTTCAAAATGTATTGCTTGCAATTTGATACTACATTCATTCCTAAGTCAATTTCGGTAAATAGCAACACTTCCTTCAGTGACTGGGCCACCATTGGTATTTATAAAAGTAGAAAACGGCTTTATGAACTGTATGAAGAACGGCCTTATATTAACACTGTGGAATATAATTTATATGTAAAGAATTATTCTAAGTTATTTAAAAAAGTTTGTTATTTGGCGAAATCTCGCTACTTAAGTTCAAAAATTAAAAATAGTAGTAATATAATTAAAATGACTTGGAATATTATTAATAGCGAAACGGGAAGGTCTTGCAACCGAACTTGTGATTACAGCCTTGCTGTTGATAGCAGTATCATTAAATCAGATTCGAAAGTAGCTGCAGCATTTGAAACTTTCTTTGCAGAGATTCCCGTATCGACTACAAAATGTCTAAATTCATCACCAACTGTTGCAGAAACAATACTTAAAGAAAACGTTCCAGTTTGTGAATTCCAGTTTTATTTCCAATATGTAACTTGTAATGATATAATAAAAACTTTTAAAACTTTAAATATTAAAAAGACTGCAGATCTATGGGGTAATTCTGTTGACGTTGCTAAGTCTATTATAAACATTGTAGCACCAACTTTAACAGTAATCTTTAATAATTGTATAGATTGTGGTGAGTTTCCTGATCTAATGAAATATAGTAAAATAATACCATTGTTTAAATCGGGTAGTACATCAGACCCTTCTAATTATAGACCTATATCAGTGCTACCTACTTTTAGTAAAATTTTTGAGAAACTTATTTTAGATCAAATGCACAGATATTTTACTAAACATAAATTATTACATAGCAAACAGTTTGGTTTCACAAAGGGTCGTTCAACAACTGATGCTGGTGTTGAACTTTTAGGGCACATTTATAATGCATGGGAAGATAAATGCGATGCGTTAGGCATTTTTTGCGATTTGTCTAAGGCTTTTGATTGCGTTCTCCATGATACATTGATCAGGAAGCTGCGCTACTATGGAATCCGGGGCACCTCTCTGGATCTTCTTACTTCATATTTAAGTAATAGGATTCAGAGAGTTGATGTGAACGGTAAAAGATCTCCCGGATCTGTAGTCAGAATGGGGGTTCCCCAAGGCTCTATTCTAGGTCCCTTTTTATTTATAATTTATATTAATGACCTGCCGTACCTCATAAAGGATAAAAATGATATAGTGTTGTTTGCAGATGACACTTCACTTGTATTTAAACTCAAACGTCAGCAGGTGGTTATTGATGACGTAAATAGTGCCCTTTCAACAGTAGTTAACTGCTTTAATATCAATAATCTTCTCCTTAACGAGAAAAAAACTAAATGTATAAAGTTTACATTGCCTAATGTAACACAGGTGAACACTAGTGTGTCAATAAAGGGCGAAGTGTTAAAACCCGAAGATTCCACAGTGTTCTTAGGCTTAACTTTAGATGCAAAGCTTCAGTGGAGCCCCCATATAGATAAACTGTCCAAAAAGCTTAGTTCTGCAGCGTACGCCGTTAGGAAAATTCGTGGTTTAACAGATTTAGAGACAGCCCGTTTAGTATACTTTAGCTATTTTCATAGTGTAATGTCGTACGGTATTCTGTTGTGGGGAAATGCCGCCGATATTCAATCTATTTTCGTTTTACAAAAAAGAGCTATACGTGCAATTTATAAATTAAGTCCCAGACACTCCCTCAGAGATAAATTTAAAGAGATTAATATTATGACTGTGCCCTCTCAGTATATTTATGAAAATCTCATGTACGCACATAAAAATATTAATCTGTTTAAAAAATACAGTGATATCCATAGTGTAAATACTAGGAACAAAAACAAATTTGTTGTTCCTAAAACCAGGCTCAAGAAAATAGGTGGTTCGTTTAGATGCCAAAGTATACATTTCTATAATAAGCTTCCTAGCCAAATACAAGAACTAAGCAATAATAAATTTAAATCATTTATAAAAAAAAAACTAAGTCAAAAAGCTTTTTACACAATTAAAGATTATATTGAAGATAAAAAGGCTTGGGAATGAGCTGCTTCATTAATGTACATGAGCCTTTGTTTTTCGTTTATAATTTTTTTTTTATACACATTGAAATTTTATATTTTACTTTTTGACATGAATACTTACTTTGTTAAGTATTATATTGTTTTTTTTTATTGTTTAATCTTTGTACCTTTTGACATGAATACTTTGTTAAGTATAATATATTATATATTTGTTTCTTTTTTTTAATTTATAAATTTAATTATTGTAAATGTGAGGACTATGTAGGTTATTTATTTATTTATTTTTTTCTCTTTTCTCCTGTAGTTTGTTTTATAACGATGTCTGACAGTTTGAGTACTTTTGCGGCCTACCCAAATGTCCTTGCTTTGGTACTGTTCGTCGGTCCGTTGAGCTCCTTAAAGTTCTAAGTTGAGCTACACGATAACTGACAAATGCTTGCACTGTTTGGGCGGGTCCACTCAAATGAGCGTGGTGCTTTCTTCAAAAGCTCATCTCAGACGTTAGCGTGCATGGTTCTCATATGTTTTTACATCTGTATGGACTTTAAAACAGACTTTGACCTCTGAGTTTGTTTCGGTGTTTCTTCTCAGGGTAGTCAGCTAGGAAACACCGGCCTCATCTAGCATAAACTAACAGAAAAAAAATAATATATTGACGTGTAAAAGTGTTGTTGTAACCTATTTACAAAATAAAGATCATTTATCATTTATCATTTATCATTTATCATTTATCATAGATGAGACCGGAGTTCATGGTGTTGCCCATTAGGGCCCCTAGTACCGCCATACTATCTGACAGTATGCGGATGTTGTATTTCTTGATGCCTCTTGTCATAGCTGCGTGGGCTGCGTGAATTAGCGCCACACATACGCATTGAAAAATCGAACTGTGTTCGCCCAGTGCCAGCGATATTTTTATGTTTAGGTCTAGTGAGTACACCCCGGCTCCAGTACCTGACCCCATCTTGGAGCCGTCCGTGTATATCCGGACTTCATTTATGCCAGAATGGTCACTATCGTTTTCCTGTAGTTCTATACAGTACCTTCTTTCGAAGATGTGTTGTTTAGGAATCCTGTCACATGGGGCAGCTATCAGAGGTTGGTAGTCAACTAGTTGATTCCAGGTATTGGAATGTGGACCCTCTTGGTTATTCCACAGACTCAGATGTTTAAGTCTAATCGTTGCCATAGCTGCCTCCTGTTGTATGTATAGGTCTAGTGGTGCTAGATCGAGAGCCACCTCAAGGGCGGCAGTAGGGGTTGTTCGCATGCATCCAGTGACGGCCGTACAAACGAGTCTCTGGAATTGCTGCAACCTGTTTCTAACCGTGCTAAGCTCAGTTCTCTGCCACCAAGCAATAGCACCGTACGTGATTATTGGCCTTATTACCGATTTATAGAGCTCTATCTCACCCAAACTTCGTAAAGATTTTTACATGTTAGTATTGAAACATGACTTGTAAGCTGTTACTGCACTACTTACCTACTACTTGTTACTGCATTTTTACTAACTTACATGTTACATTTCTAACAAGTACAAAGAGCTAAAGACGTAAGTGTTTTATTTATATCATTATTTCGGCATTTTTTGGACTAAAACAAATTGGACTAAAAATTTCTATATAAAATATTGTACAATATTTATATTTTCTTGTGATTAGCGTAAAATACGTAGGATTTTATCGTTTAACAAACGATAAAATCCTAAGTGTCTAACCTCCTCCACTAAGTGAGTAGTAAAACTGAGAGAAAACTTGCTATGTATATACCAGTCATACATACATTTCACAACTTGCTTGTTTTAGTGTTTTTTATGCGATAGAGGGCAAACGAGCAGACGGGTCACCTGATGGTAAATAACTACCGCCGCCCATGGACACCCGCAATGTTAATTTTAAATATAATTTTTTACTAATTATATGGTGTTTAGCTTAAATTTATGAATGGAAGTGCGATTTAGAATATTTGTTGTTTAGTAGTTATGTTTTGCTCCCTACTTTTAAAATAAGAAATAGTTAAATATATACGGTGTCATTTGTCGCGTATTACATAACATTACATACTTTTTTTGTTTTTTTCGGGTAGGTGGATAAAACTGAACATATGTGTCATTGACTTTAAAAATTAAAATTAATTAAATTAGCATATTTTTTTGCAAATATTATAACTAGAATCAGTGTTTACAAAAGTTATTTACTTCTACTTACGTTGGTAAAGCTATTGATGTAACAATAAGCTTTAAATAACATCCCCCTGTCAGCTGACCACTGGCACTATCAAATCATTTGCTTGCATTGTCTAACAAGAACAACAGCGTGAAATGCAACCGCAAAGCGTGAAAACAACTCTTTTGGGCAGATTCAATAACTGCATGTTGAGAAACATGCAGTTATTGAATCTGCCCAAAAGAGTCTGGAGGATATCTTCACGAAAAGAATGGGTGAACTCGAGGCACAAATACAGGTTAGCGCACCAGCCAAAGATACCGTTGCAAAGATTGCAGAGGAATTTAGAACATTTCGGGAGCTTATGTTTAGCATGTTAGGGCTAATCCGCAAACAAATTGATGAGTGTTCTAAAGCACTGGACATGATTGAAACCAGGCACAGACGCAAATCACTGATCATCATTGGAGTTCCCGAAGCTGTAAGTGAAAACTGCACAGAGGTAATTCTAGGTGTCCTCAGTAGCAAGCTGGACTTGAAATTTACAGCCTCGTCCATCAAAGCCTGCTATAGGCTTGGGAGTCCAAAAAAATAGAACCTGCGGCCCATACTGGTTAGATTCTCTCATCTTGACTATAAATCTGTGTGTGGAAGGTGAAATCTAAGCTCAAGGGCACGTCCATCACCGTCAAGGAAAGAAGGTGTCATAGTTGTCAAAGCGCCGGATGGTTTGGTTAAGATCACATCATTGGGTGAATTGGAGCCTTTATTACGCAAATATCCAAAATCATCAGAAGAGGCCCACACATTGAAGAACAGCAGTGCATTGGGTGC
This sequence comes from Tyria jacobaeae, assembly GCA_947561695.1. Taxonomy (NCBI): domain Eukaryota; kingdom Metazoa; phylum Arthropoda; class Insecta; order Lepidoptera; family Erebidae; genus Tyria; species Tyria jacobaeae. The sequence goes on from OX387227.1 coordinate 16,579,977, forward strand.
AGGATCTGCGGCCAATACAACTAAGAATACTGCCCGCAGAAACTGATTTCAACCGATTGCTGTTCAACAATATCAGTGTTTAAAAAAAACAAAACTTTCACTCTGCTTCTACTTAAGATATTTCACGTCTTTACCCTTTATTATTGATAATTTTATGATCAATACACAAGTGTCACATTATAAGAACAACAATAATAAAAGTAATATTGACAGCATAGTCAGTTCACGTTTACGAGGATCGCTTCAAAAAACTGACGCGTTCCGTGTTCACGTAGGAGCAAACAACCGTTCCGAAATGTGCTGCTACATTATTGAAAAATAACATTTATTTAATTTCTTTTTGTTTCTTATCGTTTTTTGTTTGTATTCTTTTCAGTTGATGTAAATGAATGTTCTTTTATTGTTTATTTGAATAAGTGTCAGTGAAGGCCGGCGGGGGGTGCTCTTATGTAAGTACAGCATTAATTACTGCCGTCTTATTATTACTTAGACTATAAATAGATATATATTTATTTGTATTTTAATATATTGCATTTTTTATTTTTTATATTTATTTCTATAAACTACTCATGTCTGATGTTGATTCGTACTACTCCGCCAATGATTCTATTAATTCATCACCCAATGAGAGTTTTACTTCCGTACCTGATACACTCGGCGATGCGTAATAACTCCAACCATGAATTTAATCGACACTTCAACGTTTGCCATATAATTTTTTAATTGTAGTGGTAGAGCCATGCTTGCTTAAGCACGAATGGGCCGGCTAGACCGGTGCGATACCACGGCCTCACAGAAAACCGGTTGTGAAGTAACGCTTTTTAACCGGCCTTGCTCTTTTTAACCGAGACGCAGATATCATCTCCAGCGGACACATCCTACCTCTGCTACCCTGGGTACAGACTGGAACACTCCTTTGTTCCTAAGGCTGGTGTATGCGTGTACGTTAGAGATGATATCACTTCTCGCCGCCTCGGCAATCTTGAAGGTAGGGACCTCTCCATCTTATGGCTACGTGTAGACTGCGACGACCATCCCCGCATCTACCTATGCCTCTACAGGTCCCATAGCGGTGATGCCGAAACGGACCGACTCATCGACCACGTCCAAATGGCTACAGACTCAATGCTCCAGCAGGTCCCATCCGCAGAGATCGTGATTCTTGGCAACTTTAACGCCCATCACGCCGAATGGCTTGGTTCGCGCAAAACCGATCATGCGGGAAGATCTGTTCACGGTTTCGCCTTGGCATATGGCTTGACGCAGCTGGTAGCAACGCCTACGCGAATCCCAGATGCAGAAAGCCACGTGCCTTCACTGTTGGATCTTCTGCTGACCTCACATCCTGACGGCTACAAAGTATCCGTTGAGGCCCCTCTTGGCTCTTCGGACCATTGCCTGATTAGGAGTATGGTGTCACTCGTTCACTCGCTGCGGCCGCAAGTTACAGGCAGTCGCCGCGTATGGCACTATAGGTCAGCAGACTGGGATGGAATGCGAACATTCTTTGCATCCTACCAATGGAGGCAGGTTTGCTTCTCGCCGGATGATCCCAATGTTGTTGCCGACTCTGTCGCGTTTGCGTCCAACTCGACCCTGGACGACGGGGGAAATGCACTGCTGACCATACCGCAGTGCGAGACCCGCATGCCGGAAGTCCGGTTTACACAAAGGGCAGTGCGTAAAGAGCTTCTTTCCCTCGACGTTCATAAGTCGAGTGGGCCCGATAGAATCTCTCCTATCGTGCTGATGACGTGTGCTCCAGAGTTAGCACCGGTTTTAACGCGCCTTTATCGGCTTTCCTACTCTCTTGGCGTAGTCCCGAACTCATGGAAGACAGCTCTAGTGCACCCAATCCCTAAAAAAGGAGATCGCTCGGATCCGTCCAACTACAGACCCATAGCCATCACCTCCTTATTCTCCAAGATAATGGAATCCATTGTTAACTGCCAGCTCCTCCGGTACTTAGAAGACCACCAGCTCCTCAATGATCGACAATACGGCTTCCGTCAGGGTCGTTCAGCTGGTGATCTTCTCGTATACTTGACTCACCGGTGGGCACAGGCGATCGAGACCAAGAGGGAAGCGTTGGCCGTTAGTTTGGACGTGGCGAAGGCCTTCGATCGGGTCTGGCACAAAGCGCTCCTTGCGAAGCTTCCTTCCTATGGGCTTCCCGAGAAACTGTGCAATTGGCTCACCAGTTTTCTTACAGACAGAAGCATCAAGGTCGTTGTTGACGGTGCATGCTCCAACTCGAAGTCTGTTAATTCTGGTGTCCCACAAGGCTGTGTGCTATCACCCACGCTGTTTCTTCTGCATATCAACGACATGCTGCAGATTAGCAGCATCCATTGCTATGCAGACGATAGCACGAGAGATGCCCTTTACACCGGCCGCGCTAACATTTCTCGGGTAAACGTCATCGAAAGCCGATCCAAACTTGTGTCTGAAATCGAAACTTCTTTATCAAAAGTTTCAGATTGGGGTCGACTTAACCTAGTCCAATTTAACCCCACGAAGACACAGGTTTGCGCGTTCACCGCTAAAAAGATGCCATTGGTCGTATCACCTCAATTTGAGAGCACTTCCCTAACTGCATCAGCCAGTATCGGAATCCTTGGCGTCGATATATCAAGCGAAGTCCAGTTTCGCGGTCACTTAGAGAGTAAGGCCATATTAGCCTCGAAGAAGCTTGGTGTGCTAAACAGATCGAGACAGTATTTTACTCCGGCCCACCGCCTGCAACTTTATAAGACGCAGGTTCGGCCGCACATGGAATACTGTTCTCATCTCTATGCAGGTGCACCCCAGTACCAACTTCTGCCTCTTGACCGCATTCAACGGAGAGCGACTCGCATCATCGACTGCCAAGATATTTCTGATCGACTTGACACCTTGGCGTTGCGTAGAGATGTAGCTTCACTCTGCATCCTCTATCGCTTGTATCATGGGGAGTGTTCAGAGGAATTGTTCGGACTTATACCGGCTGCTGGTTTCCGCCATCGTCCTACGTGACAAAATATCCATCCCCATCACCTGGACGATTGGCACTCCACCACTGTGCGCTTCTCGAGAAGCTTTTTGCCTCGCACAACCAGCTTATGGAACAAATTATCGCCTGCCGTATTTCCGAACCGATACGACCTTCAAACCTTCAAGAAGAGAGCGTACCTCTACCTAAAAGGCCGGCAACGCACTTGTGACTCTTGAGTTGCGGGTATCCATGGGCGGCGGTAGTCACTTACCATCAGGTGACCCGTCTGCTCGTTTGCCCCCTATCGCATAAAAAAAAAAAAAAAAAAATCGCTCAAAGTGTACCCGGTCACTACAGTGACTTATGGGAAACTTTCAACTGTTCAAACGTACATGCCATCCTGATTTCGGAGACATGGCTCAAACCACAACTTCTTTCTACCTCCTCGTTCTCATCCGGAATGACCGTGTTATCAAAAGAGGTGGTGGTGTTGCAATTTACCTTCGTTCCGACTTCTTTTTTAAACTTCTTTCGAAATCCCCACCTGACTCGGCTGCTGAGTATATCTTTCTTGAGGTGTGCGCCATAGGGACAAAAATTATACTAGGTGTTGTTTACTGCCCCCCCGTCATAGATTACTTCACCGAATTAAAATTGGTTTTGGAATCTTTGGGGTCTGAGTACGAGCACCACATCATCATGGGCGACTTCAATACTGATCTCCTTTCTCAAAATTCCACTCGTTCTCGTAGACTGTTAAATATTTTGGAATCCATAAGTTTAAATCTGCTACCGCTGCATGCCACACACTACAGCTCCAATGGAGAAGACATCCTGTTGGATCTTATTATAACCTGCTCATGTTTCATCGCATGGACAATACCTAGCGCCTGGTTTCTCTCATCATGATCTTATTTTCCTATGTTATAAAACTAAACCCCCAAAGATTAGATAGATAGAAGAGTAGATAGATTGCGGGAAGATGCTTCCAACATCGACTGGGAGTCCCTAACGGTTGCTGTGTCCGTTGATGAGAAGGTTCAGATATTGAACGATAACATTCTGCTTTTATACGACGTTCACGCGCCAGTAAAGAAAATAAAACTGAAACACCCACAAGCACCCTGGCTATCGGATAGTATCCGCAGCGTTATGCGTCGTAGGGACCGCGCTTTCCGGCGGTTTAAGAGAAATCGGTGTGATGTTAACTGGCTCGCTTATAAGACTGCCAGAAATAGCTGTAATCAGGTGATACGAAATGCTAAACGCCGTTATATACTAAATAATATTTTTTCATGTTCTCCCGCCGATATCTGGAAGTTCTTAGGGACTTTTGACATCGGTAAAGGACGTTTTGTGGATTTTCCCGCAAACATTGCTCTTGATGATATTAATAGCCATTTCACCACAACCACTGTATTAGATCATCAAAGCAAGGATCAAACCATCGATTATGTAGCCAGTTTATCTAGATTATGTAGATTGTCCTTTTCATTTTTCTCCAGTGACACTAGGCGAGGTCAAACAGATTGTACTTTCCATCAAATCCAAGGCTACAGTGATGACAGTAGCCGTCACATGGTGACCCTTATCCTGGAACAGCTTTTACTAGTCATTACTCATATAATTAATAATTCCCTCGATTCCAATGTTTTTCCATCCCTATGGCGAAGGGCATTTATACATTCACTAGCCAAAGTACCCAACCCTACCCTTCCTGAACACTTTCGTCCCATTTCTATTCTCCCCTTTCTTTCCAAAATCCTTGAAGCATGCGTACATAAGCAACTTTCCCGATTTGTTCACCTCAACAACTTAGCGCGTAACAGTCAGGTTTCCGACCTCTACATAGTACAGGGTCAGCGTTGCTCAAAGTAACTTTCGACATCAAGGCAGCAGTTGAGGAAGGCAAAGTAACTGTACTAGTTCTAATTGTCTTCTCAAACGCCTTTAACACCGTGAATCATGATATCTTGTTATCAATCCTATCCCACCTCATGATCTCCGATGATGCACTGGAATGGTTCTCTTCCTATCTTTGAGGACGCCAGCAGTCTGTCTGAACCGATGAGTCATCCTCAACGTGGCGTGATCTTGACTGTGGCGTTCCACAAGGCGGTATTCTTTCTCCTCTTCTTTTTTCATTATTTATTAATTTGATTACCCATGAACTTCAGTGTTCGTATCACTTGTATACAGACGATTTGAAGATCTACTCACATACAAGGCCGGAAAATTTAGACGAAGCTGTAAGTAGTATAAATAGAGACTTAAATACATTAAAAAGTTGGTCCAACAGGTTCGGTCTAACCGTGAACCCATCTAAATGCCAAGCGATCATTATAGGGAGCTCTAGAATGATAAGCAGAATTGATACCAACAGTATTGCAAGAATTACTTTCAATGGCTCAATTCTGCCCATTGGTCCCTTCGTCAAGGATCTCGGTTTGCACATCGACGCAACCCTCAATTGACAAACTCAGGTTTCTCATGTCAGTCAAAGGGTCACTAATATGCCGCGTCGCCACCTTGATTTTCCCAATTATCGACTATGGTGATGTGTGCTATCTCGACTTGAATGCAGATTTGCTCAACAAACTTGACCGACTTCTCAATAATTGCATTCGATTCATATTTTACTTGCGAAAGTATGATCATACGTCCACTCATCGCTTACAGCTGTCATGGTTAGCAATAGGACAACGCCGTAGTTTGAGGGCGTTGACTACGTTGCACTCCCTTCTCCACTCACCTAACTCACCTTCTTACGTAGCATCTAACTTCCAGTATCTCTGCTCTAACCATGATAGAAATCTTCGCTCTTCTAATAATCTTCTCCTTCTCTGCCCTTCTCATAACACCAGCAAGGTTCACTCTTCCTTTGCTATCCAAGCCGTAAACCTCTGGAATGCGCTCCCTCAAGAAGTTAGGACGTCCACTAACCGTCTCACCTTTAAAGTTAAAGTACGTAAACTCAGTATTGCGTGGTATGTCTACTGTTCACGGCAGAGAGTGCAGGTCAGTCAGTATTGCGGGGTATGTCTACTGTTCACAGCAGAGAGTGCAGGTCAGTCAGTATTGCGTGGTATGTCTACTGTTCACGGCAGAGAGTGCAGGTCAGTCAGTATTGCGTGGTATGTCTACTGTTCACGGCAGAGAGTGCAGGTCAGTCAGTATTGCGTGGTATGTCTACTGTTCACGGCAGAGAGTGCAGGTCAGTCAGTATTGCGTGGTATGGTCTAGTGAATAAAGAGATACATTACAGTCAATAGTAAAAATTGTACCAACGTAGGCTTAGTCTCTACGCTAGTATATTTTGATCATTAGATGAGAGTGTATTACTCTTATCTTATGATATGATGAGATATTATATTGACTGCAATGTATCTCTATATTCACTATGCGTTGCGTGCGCTTCGAAACGTACAAAATTCTAATTAAATCAACCAGCCCTCTTCTTGCTTATCTGGAAGACGTAATGAGAAGCTTCGAAATGTCATATTTAATAGTAATCATAATCACATTTAAAAATAAGCTCTTGAATATTAGATACCTTGTCTAGTATGTTGATACACTTGACATACGCACTCAGTCCCTGGTGAGCGTCATTACCAGTAATTTGTTTACTTAGCACATCGCGAGTGATTTGTTTTGGATCTAAACGCAAAGTCGTCTCAAGTTCACATATGAGTTTGATATCTGTACTTAATCCTTTTTCCGTATTATCCTAACCTTTACTGATAATTAAATTGGAATGTGTGTTTGTTTGTATCGCTTTCACTCCTCAACCTATCATCATGAAATTTATTGTCATGCTAGGTGTCCTGGCAATTTAGCCCTGGCCCCGGTGGAGTTGGAGCGGTTTGGGCCAGCTGCCCAGTCGCCGCTGCCAAAAAACTCGTGGAAGAAGGAAGACACCTAGTAGGCCTGAGTGCTGTCCGGGTCTCAGCCTTAGAGGGCAGGCCTATGAGGTGCTATAAATGCTTAGCGCCTGGGCACACCCGTACCGTCTGCACTAGTTCTTTTGACTACAGCGGACTTTGTTTCCGTTGTGGTCATCCAGGGCACGTTTCGGCATCTTGTTCTGCCGCCCCTCACTGTCCGGCTTGTTCGGCTGCTAATCTGCCTGCCAACCACTTGACGGGACGTGTAGGATGTAGTCTACAAAAACGGACTTCAGTGCCAAACAAGGGGGTAGGCCATTCAACCCGGGCCACCCCTTCAGTTACAACAAGACCGCTACCGTCGCCATTGGAGGCTGTAGAGATGACTCAATAAATGGATCAAGTCTCCAGCCTCATAGTCCAGGCGAACCTGAACCACTCTGCTCGCGCGCAAGATCTTCTTTTGCAGACCATAGCGCAGTGGTCAGTTAGCGTAGCCGTAGCCGCGGAGCCCTACTTTGTCCCTGACCTTCCAAACTGGGTTGGTGATTGGGATAGCTCCGTGGTGATCACCAGCTCCTCAGCGCCTCATTCCCCGCCCTTGTCGCTAATAGACAAGGGCTCTGGATATGTTACTGCTAAGTGGGGGGGAATCACACTCTACGGGGTCTATTTCTCCCCCAACCGGAGTCTGGCTGATTTCGAGGCCTTCGTAAAAATCTAAAATACTGCTATAATTTAATTGTTCAGAAATTCCCAGCAAAGAAGCAAATTCAAATCAATAAATTACTCTAATGTATCGATTGTCACGTTTCTTGTATTTTGAACAATGTTTAAAAAACTGAAACAACATTCCTATACTACAGCAACAAAATAAATCAAAATGAAATGGAATCAAGATAATTGAGTTGTTTCAATATTATTATTCCTGAGAGATATTATACATTCGATGAAGTCACGAAAGGGCACAAATCCCCTGTTTCCCCAATGTTCCCATGAGACTGTACTTCGGGCACGGTTTGAACATAAGAGTTATAAGACAAATTGCCATTCTGGCTCAGTGTAAGTTATAATATTAATGTACAGGTAAGAAAGGTGTTGAATGGAGGACAGTGAAAGACGGCCGAGATTAGCCGGCCGTGCCTAAGCATTGGTCTCCCACGTGCCTAAAAGCTAGTCGATATTACTCATTAAGTTGTCATTGTTGTCCATAATATTGATATAACTGAAGTGACTGGACCGGTACCAAATAACACACATTCCATGCCTGCCCTAACCTAAAAGTTCTCATTCGGAGAACAACACCCTCGACAGCGATTAGCCAGGGTAGCTAGATATTGGCGGTGGCAATACTTCTGATTCCTGTGGTACTTGATCGTACCATAATATTAAATAATAATATGAATGTAATATGAAGTAATAGCTTCTTTAGTCGTCGTAAAAGGTTTTATTTTAAAGTTTTAATAAATAATGAAAAAAAAATATAAATAAAAACATCACCGAAGTGTTTACCAGTTCGCTAACGTAAACGCTCTTTTTCATATAATATACATATGTATATATAGTATAGTTTTGTTATTTAATGTATATAATATACTAAATAAAAGTAATAATAATTATATACAAGAGCGTTAACATACATATGAATGACACTCTTTATATAAACATAGAATCGTTGTTAGCGTAAGGAAGGATGATAATTTATTGGTCAGTGTTTTTTTTAAATAATTGGTAATTATGTTTTTGAGTCGTTTGGGGGGAGACACTAGGACCCTAGTGTTTTGGATCTGAGTACTCGTTCCTTCTACAAGGAATGAATGAAAATTCGACACTCATGCCCAGAAGGATGCCCTTTTCCTTGCTCTCGCTGAGCACGGAAAAGGCTATAAGCATTACCAATCAACATGTTAATGCTGCCAGCCTCTTCTACCAGTAGGCGACGATGCGTAAGTATTTTACGAAACGTGTATGTTATAGTAAAAAAATGTTGTTTTTTTCTTTATTTTAGTTATTTATTAATAGTTTGGATAATATCGCAATAAAATCTTATTATGTAAAATAAAACCGTTTAAGTTGTGTAGTGTTACTTAGGGCTCTTTACATTTATCTATCTTATATTGTTCTAAAATAATTAAGTATTATATAATTCCTTTGCGTGTACGGGTGGTATTTTATATATAAAATAATTCGTCATAGCTTGGTCTACAACTAATTGTCGCTTTTGTTAAAAATTCTTTATCAGGCGGTGTTTTACCAGTCCAAATCTACTCCTTCGGCATACTTTGATGGACTCAGACAGAATTAGATGCCCTGTATACAAAAGTCCGTATACTGCTAACCACGTATGGAATGTCGTGTTTTATTAAATGCCAGGACACTATAACTGCAAGGTATGCAATGTTACTTCCTCTCTGTTAACGTGGAGGTGCATCGGGATGTGATAGCAGTTGACAACGGACACACTCCGCTTGGTCTAGGTAAAGAAAGCGAGCGAGAAACCTCAGTACTCATTATTACAGATCGTAGGGAGATATGGAAGGACAAAGAGCTATATGTACGTTTTTGTGGGGCCTTAAACGGATTCGATGTAGATCTGTTATCACCTGTAGCCTGGTTACGTTCAGTCGACCTCTTGAAGAAGGAAGAAGTTGTTATGAAGATTAACTGTCGGAGCCATGTCCCGAAGGACGGTACAATTGAAATTTTTCAGGCATGTGGATGACATTTTTGGCTAATTGCTCTTACATATGACTTTGTGGTGGTGTATGATAGGTTGGCTTATCCTTGTGGATAAAACCCCTTATTAAAATAAAAAGAAAAAAACGACCTTGTGGCTACAGGTAGGTGTCTGACCCAGTTCTTGAAAATGCTTGAAAATATTCAGTTCTTAAAAAACACACATTGCAGGAATCTGAGGTCATCGGAGAATTTAATACTGAAAATGCTGAAACACTCAACTCAGTTTGCAGACAAGTCTTTCACTGTGCAAGCTGTAAGACTTTGGAACAACTTGCCTGAGACAATTCGACAAGCAAAAAATTTGCCCGTTTTTAAAAAGCTAGTGAAGGACCATTATTTGTCATTATGATATATTAAATGGATATATAGAAATATTATATCCTCTTTTTAGCATATTATAATATTTAGATTGTATATGTATTGTATGTATATAAATATAAATTGTATATACATATGTATATGTAGGGTATGAATATATATGTATGTATGTGTGTAATGTGAAAGTGAGTAGGTGCTATTTTTGTTTATAATTGTCTAAATGATATTTTAACCATTTACGTAGAGGATTAGGTGTGTTACTTGTATGTAAGCAACCCAAAAATTTTTGAATGCCGAAAATCCGTGTCATGGTTGTCTGGAAGAGATCGCCGTGAGCGATAAGACCGCCTATTGTAACATTTGCATATTTTGTAACTCATCCTTTGTTTTTCTCTTTCTAATTTTGTATGTATACAATAAAGATATAAATAAATAAATAAATAAATAAATAACTACAACTTTATTCTGTTCTATCACTGCTGAAACCTGCCATCGCGGTAATAGACTGATTAGAGCACCGAAAAATGATTGTTGGGTGAAAAAGATACGACGATAAATAAGAAACAAATAAAATATTTGGATTTAGCTCGATAGTCATATCAGCCCATGTGTTATAAGGTATTTGAGTTAAGGACCCGATGCAGAAGACAGTACTTCTCGTAAGTCTTGTAAGGAGGTTCCTGTCTAGAGCCCTAACCCTTGGAAGCTTGGTTCCTGTAGCCGATGGAACACCGCCGATAAAGAGAATAATACTATAATAATAAGTTTTATTATACTCACCTACGCCACCACTCACTATAACGCCAACAGAATCATACAATAGTAAGTCCAATTAACTCTTCTACAACATGATAATTGCACGGTCCGTACACTAGGGTTTTAGGTTATACGGTCAATCGATAAACTCAAAGATAAATTTAACTGACTATATCGATCAATAAACATGACATTAATGATGTCGTGACACTTCAATTGATAGTGGCTGTGTCTGGCAGTCATGTTCAGTCAGTCAGTTTTATAAAGATACATACGTATACATACGTGTACATATATGAGCTTGGGGACACGGGACGTCAGGCTATTGTTATGCTCATGCCAGTTTCAATGCTTGTCAATAGTTACAAGGTACATTGGGTAGGAATATAAATGTTTCTGGATAAGGGTATGTGCTGGAGGTAGGTGTGAAAGTCAAGTACATCGTTTTAGTTTGAGGTTGATGAAAATTTACATATGTATGTATGTTTTAACACACATTGTTTAAAGTTGGAGCTTTTGCACTTCTTTTATATAAACTGTTAAGTATTCGTATTTTTTTTTCATTGATACATACATACATACACATTTACTCAGCCCTATATCATCAAACGGGCAGGTTGAGCCCCATAAAATGCTTACATTTTGCCGCCTATGATATATTTAGTCCCACTTATGTACTAGATTCCTTTAACTTTCCTCCAGAGCTTTCTGACGACAGTAAGAACTCTACTCGATCTAATAATGTATATTCTTAAAGTAACTTTTTATATAATTAACTCCTCTCTCTCTCAAAACTGGACGTTCCCTCTCTCTGGCGGTAGATTTATATCATTCCATTGCCTAAAAAAATAACCCTTCACTTTCTGAACACGTTCGACTGCGTCTAAGTCCCCCGCAAATAAGGTTCAGGCAAGGTCTCAGCATAGTTACCACTTTTCTTAAAGTGACTGGACATTAAGGAGGTCCTCTAAAGCATAGGAATGGTTCTCCATCTATCTTCAGGGAATACTTGTCTCGTTTTTACCTATTTTTAATAACCTCGTAACTCAACATCTTCAGTCTGCGTATCATGTAACTACCGATGATTTGCAGCTGTATTCACAGATAAGGGTGGACGACAAATCGATTATCTGTGAACGTCACCAAATACCAGGTGATCCTCGTAGAGCAGATAGTACATATGATAAGCAAATTGGATACCTCCTGAATCTCTTCGTTTTCAATGGGTCGTTATACCTGTTAACACATGATCAACATCTGGGATTGCTCATTCCCCCGACTCTAGGTTGGCGAGCTCAAGTTACTCAAGTGAGTCAGAAAGTCACTGGAAATCTCCGAACACCATACCGTCTTAATCACTTCCTGCCTCAAACGACCCTCATGTAGTTCTTAAGAATACTGACAATTGATTATGTTGGTTGTTTTTGTTCCCAATTAAAATGGTTACCAATTCGCATGCGCCGCCCCTTCTTCACTTTCTTACCTAGCTCCTTACTTTCACTTCTTGACATCTAATCACGATATATCTTTGCTCCTCGCTCTTGTTTAATCTGTTATACTGAAGAATGCGCTCCCTCTAAAATGATTTATGTCAACAAACCGTTTGGCATTTAAGAAGGTACGTGATCTCTTTCTCAATGATATGGCAGAATTAACTGAACGCTAGAATAAGACTATGTATTTAATTACACAGTGAATGAAAATTATATATATATATAAATATATATATGTATTTAAATGCCAATATATATATATATACCCTTGTACACATATATGTATATATATACCCTTGTGTTGTGTGTATTTATAATTCTTGGTCTTTATTAAACAAATTATTATTAGTAATATGATTCGTCTTTACCTACTCAAAAACTCAATCATCACAAATAAGGGTAACCCTTCATCACTTAAATGTTCGATTTTGTAGACTCAGGCAATTAGATTACTATAATGGATGACAAATGTCAAATGTGCTATGTAGCACCACGATCTGTAAGGACTGGTCCGTGGGGAACACCGCGACGAAAGGCATGGTCAGCAGATTTGATAACGAGGGGACGACATGACATGTATTGATTTTTGATGTTTTGAAATGCTATGGACGTAGTTTTATGAGAACGACACTTTGCAAATAATGACTTTAAAACTATCTATATGTCACGGTGGTAGTGTATTAGTCTAGTCGTAAGCATTTGCACCGTTCAATGCGTGTTACCCATTGTGTAAAAATTCTCTGTATATCTTTTGTCTCTATATGAGTGCACAATAAATATGTATTCCTACTTTCTTATTTACCAAAATAAATGTTTATGTTTCAAGTATGTAACATATATCTGTGCTCTAGAATTCTTCAAGTTTGACTTATTTTCATGGTATAGGGTATCTCAGAGGATTATTATTATTAAAACTGTTAGTTCGGTTAGTTTACAAATATATCGATGGCAGTACAACTTCAAAAATGTTCTTACTCTAATTTACCATGGGAGAGCCATGCTTAGGCACGAATGGGCCGGCTCGACCGGAGTATTACCACGACCACACAGAAAAGTGGTAGATAAACAATGCTTGCACTGTATTGAGTTGGAGGTGCCATAAGCGTCATAAGCGAGAGAGGTATGTCATAATCGTAGTAAATGGAAGGAAGTGACCTCTGCCTACCCTAATGGAAAAGACACGTGATATTATGTATTTATGTATGTGTGAATGTAATTTATAACATAAAGTAATTAAAAGAACTATCCCCGCTTAGGAGTTGTACCTTCCTTTCGAGGTGGTCACAGTGGTCTATCGGACCACCGTAGGCGTATCTCTATCAAACAATGACTAAACCAATGAAAATCGGTGGAACATAAAAAAATACATAACGACTCCTTCTTTTTTGAATAAGTAATACGTAAAAGTAATACTAACAAAATGTTTATTTTTCTAGTGTATCTATCATATCATTTTTAACAAAATAAACAACTATTTCATTCAGACGCAACCGTGCGCCACAACAACACTCAGATGTTAGTGAATGTGTATCTGTTAGAAGTACGTGTGCACGCCAACCTCAAGTAACGGTGAGGTGTTTGACGTGATGACACGTAGCAAATTTATACACATCGCCTTTTTTATTGACATGCATATGATGTTGTATATTTACTGCTACTGCTGGCTCAGTGGCTGGCCTTTGTTCAAGTGATGAGTGACCCTGACTGCTGAGCAATGGGTCGTAAGTATTTCAACACCGTTCAAATTTTTTCGTGTTTTTGTGTGCTATTTGTGTCCGATGTTTTATTTGTCTACCCGCGATACAGGAGTCATTCTTAATGCAAGAATTATCGTTAAATAATACTAATGTAATGTCAATGTGAATGTTTTCTTGTTGCTTTTTGCGCTTAACTTATCCAGTTGATGCGTTTTTGGGCCTAAATTATCCAGTCCAGAAAAAAGTTAGGTCTCAGGTTCTGACTCTATGTTGATAATTTTTTTTTTTTTTTTATACTATAGGGGGACAGACGAACAGACGGGTCACCTGATGGTAAGTGACACCGCCGTCCATGGACACTTGCAACTCAAGAGTCGCAAGTGCGCTGCTCGCCTTTGAGGGTGATGAGGGATGGGGGATGCAGGGAGCGGAAAGAAGAGAGGAGGGATGAGGAGATGGAAAAAAGGAGGAATTGGGCCTCCGGAAACCTCACTCAATTCGGGGAAATGCAACGCAAGCGTTACTTCACAACCGGTTTTCTGTGAGGCCGTGGTATCGCACCGGTCGAGCCGGCCCATTCGTGCCTAAGCATGGCTCTACCGCTCTACTAAATATACTTTATAAGAACCTGAGCAACCTACAACACCTACACACTGACGAAATCTAGTTGTGTATTAATTAATGGAATTACCGGACATTGTAACAGACAAGCCTTCGGACATAGAAATGTATATGCAAATAATCAAACCAGACAAGAACCGCTATCTGCATCGTGCAAGTTAAAGACCTTATTAGTAGAGAAAACCTACTTCAACACCAGAACGAACAGACATTTTCACATGAAGCTACAAAAATATATGTCGGAATGTGAGCTTATTCAGCTAAAACAAAAGAAAACCCTTTCAGGATCACCTCGTCTGGCTGTCACACACAATCTCGAGTAAATACGGGTATCGAGTAAAATGCTCGCAAGACGAGAAAATCGCTAAATCCAAGGAAAATGCGAAATATATCTACTGAAGTTTCAAGAGAGAATTTTTGTTTGATTCAAGCAAATACAAGAGCTGGCCGAAGTTGTAAAATGATTTGTGACTGAACATTTGTGTTACCTTAAAAGGTTAATTTTATTAATTACCGGTACTTATCCGCTTAATGTGATCTTAGCGCAATATTATAGGTAGAACAACATTGAAGAAGACATTAAAATACCAATTAAAGATTTTTTAACTTCCTCTCTTTTATGCTGACTTTATCTCGTAAATATGATGTCCAACGTCAATCCTACTTTTAAGAGAATTGAAATTATATATAATTTAATTATATTTATTATTTAATATAATAAATAAATCTATCACACCATCTATCTAGGTTGTAGGGTGTGACAAAGAAATCATATACACATACATAAATATACTTGAGGAACATAACCTTACTTGTTCTGCAGTTAAGGTCTTTTTATTTTTATATACTAAAGAGGGATAGACAAACAGACGGGTCATCTGATGGTTAGAAGTGACGGCCAACTGCATGAATGCAACTCAGGAACCGTAAGCGCGCTGCTCGCCTTTGAGGGTGATAAGTGTTTGGGGTAATGGGGAGAGAGGAAAAGAGAGGGGGACGAGGAGATTAGAAAGAGGGGAGAGGATAGAGGAGATTGGGAGTTTGGTTTTCGGACACCTCACTTATTTCGGGGAAATGCAACGCAATTGCTTCACAACCGGTTTTCTGGTGTCTAAGGATGGCTCTACCACTCTGAAACCCGTGAAATACTAATCTTTTCTTAGAGGATTTCGCTCTTTTTTTTGTTAGATAGACATCAAAAACATAACCTCCACTCTACGCCAGATGTACATACTACATAGACGCTTCCTTAAATTGTGTTATTTTACACTAGTACAAATATTTGGGAAGCCATATCGATACGAGTTTATTATTTTGCGAGTCTCTAGTCGCCGGTTTGTGTAAACAATAGTTTTAGAAATAAAATTTATAAATGGACTTGAAATAAAACGACTATTCGCTTTTGCTGTAAAAGTGTTCCATACACGCGGATTAAATAGAAATAAAAGTCTCATGTTTAGATAGAAAATACAACAAAACCAGCACCACCCACCACCTTCCCGTAGGTGTGGTAACAGGCGACTAAGGAATCGGACTGTAATCTATGAGACAGTGTATGTATGAGGTATAGGTAGGATGGCGGCGTACTATAGATGTTAAGGGACTGAGCGATAATTCAACAAATATGGAGGTACATAGAGTAGTTAAATACACATACATAAACATTCCAATATGTATAAATACATACAAAAATATATACAAATATATATTCACACACAAATGTAGATACATACATATATACATACATATACATATGTATATATATAACAAGGTACCAATAAGTCACAGTAGCGGAACGGAACTACAGTGCTAGGTAGTGCTTTTTCACTAGTGACTTAAAGGAGCATAGACTTTGGGCTTGTCTAATTTCCACTGGTAGTGCATTCCACAAACGAATTGCAGTAACCGTAAAAGATTTTTCAAGGAACGAAGTAGTATGAGCAGGTACTTTCAGTTGTAGGTTTTCTGATAACCTTAAAGATCGTGAATGTGTACAGTGAAGAAACTCAAATCGTTCTTTGAGGTAGGAGGTTAACGACGGGTTGCAAACAAGATGAAGATGGTTACCAAAATATTGTATAAAAGGGAAAGTATATGAGTGTTCCGGCGAAGGCGAATAGGTAACCACTTGAGTTGTTTTCGAAATTCACAAATATGGTCGTATTTACGCAACCCAAATATTAATCTGATGCAGAAGTTTTGTAGTCTCTCAAGTTTATCTAGTTGGTTCTCGGTGAGATCGGGATAGCTGGCATCTACATAGTCTAGGATTGGAAGAAGAAGAGAGTTAGCAAGTGCAATTTTGGTGGCGGTTGGGTGAAAATTCCGTAGTCGTTTCAAGGATCCTGCAGATGCAAACATTCGTCGACTTATTTCCTGAATCTGTGCAGTCCAAGTAAATTCCCTGTCGATATTTATATCCAAGTTTTTCACTACTTGACTGATATTGATGACAGTGCCATCAAATAGGACCTGTGGAAGTAGTGTCCACTCAATCTTTGAGACCTTTCTTGAACTTTCGACAATAATTAACTGAGTCTTCGAAGGATTCACCTGAAGACCATGCGATTTACTCCAACAACTAATCTCTTCCAAATCCTTGTTAATGATATTAAGGGCTTCAGATAATTTCTCCAATGGTGCATGAGTGTATATCTGTAGCTCATCAGCATACAAGTGGTAGGAAGAACGAAGTTTGTTTGAGATAGAGTTTATAAAGATTGCGAAGAGTAAAGGAGAGAGAACGCCACCCTGGGGCACACCAACTGACGTTTCGTGTAACCAGCAGATTGAGTATCGTCGATACGGATACGTTGTTGGCGGACACACAGGTTGTTACGAAACCAATCAATTATCGTTGGAGATATGTTAAGTGAGCTAAGTATACCGAGCAGAATATCGTAATCCACCGTATTAAACGCATTGGAAAAATCCAGGAGCGTGAATACTGTCAGATTGCCTCTTTCCATTTCGACTCTGACATCGTCTGTAATATTGACTAAGGCGGTTACTGTGCTATGGCCAGGTCGAAAGCCAGATTGAAAAGGATTAAGAAGGGTATTTTGACATAGAAAAGAGTGAAGTTGGGTATGGACAAGGCGTTCAATGACTTTGGATAGAAATGGTAGGATAGAAATGGGTCGATAGTCACAAAAGGATGAGGGGCTAGATTTTTTGGGTAAGGGAGTTATTTGGGCTTCTTTCCATGCTGATGGGAAGGTGCCACTAGCAAGGGAGTAGTTTAGGATAGAAGAAATTGAAGGAAGGATTTCATCAAGGATAGGCATTATCATTTTGCGACCTACGCAATCACTGCCAACAGCGTTAGAAGTGATAGACAGTATACTCTTCTTAACATCACAAGCCGATAAATGATTAAACACGAATTGCGGAAAGCTAAGAGTAGGCAAAGATGAAAGATATTGTAAAGTATTTGCCTTTTTAGTCCTATAGAAAGTGGACACGGCCGAGAAGTGTTGATTTAGTGAATCACCTTTGGAAATTTGGAATTTACATCATGTTTTGATTTGCCAACCCCTAATGATATTAGAAATTTCCAGACCTTTGCTGGATCTTCGTTATTGATTGATTTATGGATGTATTGGCGTTGCGCACCCCTACACACTTTGTTGCAATGGTTACGGATTGCAATATATCTCTCACGGTTGTCAGGGTTTTGTTGTCTTTTAAGTTTTAGCTTTGCCACAGATTTTCTATGAATAATTTTCCGAATGTCCTCTGTCAGCCATGGTGATGGAGCATGTTTCAACTTTACAGGTCGCTGTGGTGAATGTTTGTCATAAAGCTTGATAATATTGGCGTTAAAGTACTCAACTTGTTCATCAATTGAGTCATAGGTAAACAAAGGCGACCAATCAATTTCACTTGCATCTTTACGCAATTCGTTAAGGTTTATGCCACTAAAATTGCGTAGAAGTAGAGTTTTAGTTTTGGCCTTAGGAGGACGAATTTTTTAGGAAAGGTAAAGTAGATCATGATAGGAGAACGCGTCGGCAGTGCACTGACCATGCTTTGCGACGCGATCTTCAGAAGAAACCAATATAAGGTCTAAGAGCGAAGGAGCTGAATTCGGAAAGTGATGTGTAGAGTTGATAAGAAGAATGGACAGGTTAACGAAGTCAGAGAGGGCACGAAATGCGGCGGACCGAGAGTCACGCTTTAGAAGGCAAGTATTAAAGTCACCCATTACAATGGTGTGAGAATAAGATGAGATCAGTTTTTCAAGAAGACATTCAAAGGAGGAGAAGAAGTTAATGTGTAGAGAAGGACAGTAGTAGACACCGAATAGGACTTTGGTATGGTGGAAAGAGATGCTCACCGGCATTGGCAGGTGGTGGCTGCGCTGACATATCAATGATTTTGTAAGGAATATAAGCACGAAGATATATGGCAACTCCACCACCTCCGCCAACCGCGCGATCGTTTCTGATAAGCTTAAATCCAGGAATGGAATACGAGGTGGAAGAAAGGCATGGTTTTAACCACGATTCCGATATTAGTATACCATGTAGGTTATTACAATCAAAACTCAGCATGTCCGGGAAATGTTCCGAAACACTTTGGGCCTTGATATGCACAACATTGAAATTTCCAGGTTCATCAGAAAACTGCGTTTCAAGGTTTTCAGACAGTGAAGGAATACTAGTAAAGCTGCTGTCATCGCTGCTAACAGAATAAAAACTGTCGGTATCGCTACTGTAGTCGGGGAATATCATATATATGGGGTAATAGATATAAAGAAGTTATAAATAAGTATATAAAATATTAAAAAGCAAATTAAATAATAATAATAATAAAAACTTCAGTTAGCTTCCACTGAGCTTCAGTGCCAGTTGTGTCGAAGACTATACAAACTAAAAATAAATATAACTGCAATACAGTAACTTAAGCTAACTAAATTAAATAAATTTAATTAAGTTGTTTACAATAAAATCCGTACACATTAACCTAAAACAAAAGAAAAAAAAACATCACATACATTTATGTATAGGTAAAATAAGGAATAAAATCTAAAAAAAATAAACAGTTAAATACAAACGTGGATTAATTATCCGATATCCAAATGCATGAAACCAACACAATGTCACTTTGACAATGTCTTTGTGCTGTCAATTACTACATAAAAATTCAAGGTGACAAATAGTTTGTTTTGTTTATAAAATAAGTAAAAAGTAAAGTAGTGAGGGTAAAGGAGTAAGGCAGAAAGATAGAATCTTATCATATATACAAATATGGACGGATGTTATAGAGTAAACAGAAAGTGTACATATGAAGTAGTTTCACTTCTTAAGGCGTTTTTACTTGGTTACTTTAGAGTCAACTGGCGGTTTAGCGCTGTTTACCTGTTTTATCTTATTAAGCTCAGTCATAGTAAGGATGCGATGCCTTAAGTCGTCGTGCCCGAGGACATAAATGAAGCCCTCTTTCGACCAGCACCGTGCCACTCCAAACTTCTCTCTAGCAGCCATGAAGACGGTGTGGCGTTGTTTCGTCAGAAACTCTGACATAGTAACACCAGAGCCTTTGAGCTTAGTCTTGGCAGACCATATGTCGTCCCTGACCGCAATATTGTCAATCTTAACAACTATAGCCTGGGTGTCTTACCACCTGAGGATCGCCCCATCCGGTGACATCGTCTTATATTCACGGTTGAGAAGCTGGGGAAAAAAAAAGCATGTTAAGTTTGCTCTTCAACAGGGCCGTCATCACCTTAGTAGTGTCTTCCTTATTTTCCACTGGTACTCGCTGAAGAGAAGCATTTTTCTTCTACTGCGCATCTCCTGTGAGTCAACTTGGCCCGCAATGACTTCTATTTGATGCTGCAGTGTGCTCATCGCTTCTGATATAAATTTCTTAAAAGTGAGAAAGTCAGCGGTTAAAGTTGATGTAGTGGCTGTAGAACCTGAAGTCATCTGCAGCTGCTGTTCAAATGAAGACATTCTGGTATGAAACAGGGAGTTCATTTCTTCCAGTGACATCTTGAGCAACTGTGCTTCCATGTTTTACTTTTACTGTTGTTATGAGTCCAATCAGGATAATAACCCTTTACTGGCAAGTAATTATTACAGTTTTGATGTATATTATTTATATGTTATAAAGTTATTAATTTGAAAATATTTACATTTTATATTGGAGCCAAAATTTTTTGCAGTGTACTCTCCAACTACCCACTTACGTATGTATATATATGTATATATATATATATATATATATACATATATATCTGGCTAATTATTACATATAAATATATATTAAATATCAGGTTATTCATATACATACATATAATTTACATCGCCATGATATTTATAATGTTATATATACATACATATGTACATATATGGAGACTCGACTGAGTCCACAGTTGAAAACAGTTTTGTTGTCCTTTGTATTAGAATAAAGCTTATTAGTTGTCACAATAAACTTTCGTAAAATAAAATATATGCGACTCTGACGTCCTCAGCTATTGTTTACACTTCTTATCGGTATAAGGAATATCCGCTTTCTTCCATTTTATACCTTTCGTTTAATATTTTTTTCTTGAGACATCACACACGGCCGTCTAATCCCAAAATAAGTAGAGCTTAAAATGTGGTAACCAGAATGTAATATGGTAACCAGGATCATTAAACACTGGACGGACAAGCTAGCCAATTTCCTTATCTTTAATTCTTAAAGTGCCCGGTTGAAGACTATAGGCTTGGCCCCATTACGTTATTGGCATCAAATCTATTTAACAAACTGCTGGTCTTTAATACACCCCTCTGCCTACCCCTTCAAGTTTGGTATAATAAATACCACAGCTAAAGGCGGCGGCTAAAGTAACTAGCAAGCGCTGTATCCCTGAATGAAATGGCTTTATAATTAAATTACAAAGGTAAAGAAACATGTATTAATTGTTAGCCAGAATACCCATTCAAACATTAATTAACGCACTTAAATTTATTAGTAGTCACAATTGAAATTCAATCACTATCAATAAATAACAGTGTCAATTCGAAATGTTTAATTAATTGCACAGAAAGCGGACATTTTGTGGCAATGACAGGCACTTTTCCAACCAATTTCATTTCGTTTATTTTATCAATTCCGTTTTGAGATTGCTACCATTCATTCAGTTAAACTTTAACTTCAAAGTTATTACTTATGCTTTCATCTCTCAATATAACAAATATTAAAAGTCACCAACAGAAGCAAATGTTAAAGAAAATGTGACATAAAAACAGTAAATGAAACACAAAATTAAAGAAGTAGTACTACTACTAAATATATAGAGAATATACATATATAAATGATTTAATAACGATATCGATAAAAGTCGTCGTGTCGTTTTAAAAGGCAACTCCTGCATTAGGAAGAATTCTTGTTTCGCGTGGGACTTTACAGACATTCATGGAACAGACACAAATCCGAGACAACTAAGTGTGGATCACACAAATTTTCATCGCGTGTGTGAATTGAGCCCACGACCTCCGGCACAGAGTCAGGTTCACTAACCAGTAGACCAACATGTCAGACATACAAACAGAATAGCCTGACGAACAGTTTAATAAGTGGGCAGAAATATAGAGTTTTTTCTAGTGTATTTCCTTGAGTCAAAACTTGATATTCTTATTACATCTCTCACACCAAAATGTATCACAATTATTATAAAAGGTTCATTATTGACCCCGTCAGGCAAACCTAGGTGATGTTATTAGATACATACATAGACTCACATTCTTATCACCGAAGTGGTAAGGATGCGAGTAATGGCATGTCAAACGCCCACATTATGCCAACCATAACTTAGTCCAAGTTAGTTAATAGTAGGCAAACTAATAGCCTTTGACGGGGCATTGTATATATGTATGTATATACATATGTACAGTCAAATCCCTTAGTCACCTTTTGCGACACCCCCAGGAAGAGTTGATATACATATTCTACTCCACCTAGATGCACACGGCATGTTGATCTATAATATTATGAACCTTATTGTGTCAAAATGACTTGTTTTAAGATATTTATTGATTACCTTGCATAGACTGGAAGGATGGCGTGGCGGTTTAAGTGGTCACCTCGCCACTACGGTGCCGCGCCGAGTGTTGTGGGTTCGATCCCCGCACGGGACAACACATTGTGTAATCCTCAAATTGCTGTCTGAGTTTTGGCGTTCCCCGCGACGAAGTAATTAAGAAGAGAAAGGGTTAGGTTACACATTTTAATATTACATTATATTTGAATTTTCTTGGAAAAATATTACGACAATTGTCGGTTACCCATTTCTTGTCTGTATGTTTATCTTTGTATGGAAATGTGAATATTGCTCGCAGCTATTCTTATTGACACAAGGATCGAAACAGAGTATCTTCTTCTGGACCGGCCCCGATCTGATAGCGGACATAACATTAACTTACACACTCATACGTACATATCATGTTCACTACATGTGTGTGCATACATATGAGTTAGTAGTAGAGTCAGTCGGTGAGAGTTATGTCAATTGGTTATTAACTCATAAAGCTTGAATCCCTCTAATTATACATACATATATAAATTTTTAGGTTCCTATAATTCCGTAAATGAATTTTATTGCATGACTCGGACTTTTTAAGTTGAAGTTAGGCAGACATGTGACCCTGACGTGCTCGAGGTATTGCTTATTCTCCGCTAATTCACTGTTCAATATATGTATACTCCAATATCTACTTCCTAAATTGTCTGGTTAATGGCAAAAGCCTTGACACATATTTCATAAGTGAGACGTAACTACATACATTAGTAAAATGTTGACGTTAAATACGTATAATAATAATAATATTATTTATTAAATACCGTGACTGTACATCACCGTATTAAATAAATAATATTAATCATATTAGCGTTAAATTAAATAAATAATGTGTCGTGGTGATTACTGTCATCATTTAAATAATAATATCTATACTTTCGATCAACATTCAACAAAATTATTATTTATTAATATTATTATTTTCTAAGACAAACTTTATATTTTTTATTTATGTTTTTTGTAACCGACTGCACTGTCGGTATGGATATGCAGCTGTATGTATGTATGTGTGCATAAGCAATTTGCCCCACTTCACCATTCAACCGACACGATATACTCAAATAAGTTAGTGTTCTACCTAAACTGGGCTTGCAGCATTTTTATTAAGTTTATACAAGTATACAAGATTTAGAGCGATTGATTTATCATATATTTTTCGTAAGTAAATTTTAACATCAGAAGCATTTTTGGTAAGAGATGATCTAGAATAGATCAGAATGTCTCGTCATTCTGATCTATTCTAGATCATCTCTTACCAAAAATGCTTCTGATGTTAAAATTTGAGTAGATAGACAGTTAGCGTTAAGTATATAAATACGTTAAAAATTTTAAAAGCAATATGGCAGTAAAATTTTAAACTAAAGTCACGTTTTTTTTTGTAATATGGCGGGACAGACGAACAAACGGGTCACCTAATGGTAAGTGATAACAGCCGTCCATGGACACCTGCAACTTACTTAATAGTCGTCAGTGCGCTGCCCGTCTTTGAGGATGATGATGGTTGGGGATAGAAGAGGGGGGGGATAAGAGATAAAGAAAAAATGAGAGGAGGGATGAGGGGAGGGAAAGGGAAAGCGGGAGTGGGGCCCCGGAAATAAAAAAAGATGAAAGGTTTATAATACGTTACCTGAGATTTCCGAGTCCTCTTAAGTTGGGTTATATATACTTTTGATTTTTTATACACCCAGCCTCAGCCAGTTGGAGTAACATGTATGTATACATACTTGTATATCGTATACGGCGCTGATCATTTAAGCTATTGCTTACACTCTCCTATCCAATACATAACTATAGGCATGAAGAGGACGGCTCGACCGGTGCGATACCAGTCTTACAGAAAACCTGTTGTAAAGCATTGCATTGTGAACCGTTGCATTTTCCCGCAATTAGTGAGGTTCCCAGATGCCCAACTCCCCGTCTCCTCAACCCCCTATCTTCTTTCCCTCCATTAATGATCACCCTCAAAGGTGGGCAGCGCACTTAGGGGCTCTCGAGTTGCAGGATGGCGGTTGTCACTTGCCATCAGATGACCCGTCTCATCATCCCTCTATAATATAAAAAAAAAGAAATACTAATAATTATATGTAAACCACGGTTACAAATGGAACCAATAAATTATCTTACAGTACAATACAATATCCATACCATATATAAACTGAACATAAAAATAATTGGATTTTTTTTAAATGTATAACCGAGTTCAATGCGTTCAATGCCGATTCCTTTGTAAAATACATTAAATCGTGAAACCGAGCTCTGTCCCTGTTATCCTATGATCAAATCCTGATTATGTCACATTGCGACTACCGCAGGAATATACTCTTTCAAATGAATAAAAACATGAAAATTATTCCACAATTGACGGAGAAACAAGTATATAAAGCACACTCGCATGATAATATTGATACACTGATTAGAAATATCTGAAACCGACAGACTTGTGTGAGACATTTAATGACAGTAAGGGAAGATCGTGATATATGCTTGTATAGAAGCAAGTGGCGGTCTGTTGTCTCTACCTAACCCGATGGAAGAAAGACGAAGAAAGACGACGATGTTGACATTTCTTACACATAATTATTGCATAAGGTATTATTGTAATAAGATTAAGAAAACATTTTGCAAGTACAATTTTATCTGAATATTAGATAACATACATAGATATGAGTAAGTGTGGTATGTTGCCTGCGTTGTGGGTTAATAGAAGTCGTCTGTCTGTTTGACTCAGTATAAGATAACTTAACATGTTTATGTACTTTATCTGTTGGACGAGACTTTATTGGATCTGGTATTGTTTTGTACCTAAATGTATGTATGATATTGATACAGTATGTTATAAATTTATTTATTTATGTTAAGTTAAATAATATTTACATCTGTACGTGAAGGAGAGATAAAACACCTTATTCATTTTGCATTTTTAGGAGTTACTGCGATTTCGAACAACTTTTGGCAGATACGTTTCGTTTGATAGCGCGTCCACCAGTCAAACTATAATATAACATAAAAGATGTATTATGCAGGGTCTTGTTATAAAAAATAGATAAACACACAGAGCGACAAACACTTGTGAACACATAAAACATCGCATCTACTAATTTTTGTCTGAATAAATAAATGAATAGCATTTTTAAAAGTTGCTTTCTATTAAAATTCACCCATTTGCAACTTTACAGTTCTTTGAATAAAGTTCACTTTCAGGAACTCAGTTTATTCTATTATCTGTGGCCATTTCAAAAACTCATTAAGTACTTTAAGATGAATCAGCTAGGGTTGATATTCTTTATCTATTCCTTGGTGTTTTAAAAATCTTTGTTCTACATAACAACACTACTACTTTCACCTTTACAGAAGCTGTGATACTTTTAAATGATTTTGAGAATTTGACGTTCAATGCTTTTGAATCGATAAGGATCATAAAGAGTGGCACTGCTCTGTCATCGTTCGTAAGGGTTCGGCAATTTAGCAGGAAGAGATTGGAAACAGATCAATTCAATTACTTTTAGAATATATTTTTATAAGATAAACTGTATGCAGCTAAGTATTTGCTAGTTAATGCGTGTAGACAATTGTTAACACACCAGCTCGCAAATTTCATATAAAGGTTCTCTAACCTGGTGACGACACTAAGCATTATTATTAAATTCAAAAATTGAATTCTGTACATGTTTTTTTTTATTATATCAATGAAATCCAAAACATATAGATAAAACATTTATACATAAGCTTTTTAAACTTGCGCGTAGAGATACATATCTGACAGTCTAATAATATATATAACTTCATACACAGGGCCTAGTTGTAAGTAAGACTAAAATAGGGTCGTTTTCAACGACTCTGTTTACCTCTAAGGGGATATAAGTGGAGTTAAAATAAATATATGATTAGATCTATGAACCTAGACATACTTGTTATCGTGTAACTACGATCGGTGGTATTCGGTCTAAATCTAATCGGTGGCCAATTATCACTTTATTTTATTTTGCTATTAAATCACGATCAATTACGTAAACACATAATATAATAAGGGAAACAAAATGCGGTATACACATGGTAAGTGGGCCTTCAAATCAGTATTATTCAGTAGAACTGAGTTCTGTACCAACTTGAACGGTTGGGTCGTTAAATCTCGGTTTTATAGCCTCTCGGGAGAAGATAGGCCGGAATGCTACTTATCCGAAACCTCTACAATCTCTTTTCTGACCTTTTCTTAGATTTGCCTTCAAATAATTTTTAATACAACGTGCAAATGCAGATGTCATTTATGTTTTTCGGAACTTAAAATATAAACATACATGAGTAGTATTATTGCACTTAAATACAAAATAACAATATTTTGTACGGCAGCTTCTACCTCCACCTTGTTTTTTTTGAAGTGAAAACTTCTTTTAGCGCGGTACGCATATTTTTAGATGAGATAAAATATATGGACTCGTGACGTTACGAGACGCATATGTCCAATCAACGCAATATTAGCACACCGAGATATAAAAGTACAATTGATGCGGTATTCACGCGATATTTAAATACATAACTTCAAATCAAAATTGTGGTTTTCCTATTTTAGTTACCATGAACCTATAGCTTCTATTTTAGATTGTAATAATTTTAATGGTAATGATGATGATACAAGAGTTGTCGAAATTGTTAACGATGATTCATAAAATAATATTAAATGTATTTTTAAGTTTCTAATAATTAATTAAATACAATTCATAAATAAGATGCAATTTATTACCCAATAACCTAATAACCTTAGTACGCATCTAAAAAATGTCTAACGCGCCGAAATTAGTTTTCACTTCTGTCGGCACTCCCGGAGTGCATTTTGTTTTGCAAAAATGTGTAATGTGTTTAGAATACCTAACTTGTGTACCAATTTAAGGGTCTATTGTTCCATATAGTTTAAGAAACAAGTAGGTACAATACACTCGTATATCAAATGCACGCAGACAGATAATGTCTTCTCAAAGATGATATTAATTACTTTTAGTGCATGAAACTTCAGACTTTTGAAAAGCGATGCCATTAGTCAAAGCGAAAGTAACGTAAACTCTACTATAACAAATGTCATTGTCACCGAGTGTTAAGATAATTTTTCTTAGGATAGTTTCAACATCACGGGCATTCGCAGTCCCAAACTAGGTGAGCTATTTTTGATTATTTTTTAAATACCCTTCACTTTATGACATTGAATGTTTTGTGTGGTAATGTAAAATATGTTGTATAACTAGCCGTCTGGTGCCGCAAGTAGAGTAGAATAGGGCCACTGCACCTAAAGGTAACATATATAACATTTTAGTTATAAAATATTACTTCAGTCAGTGGCGACTACGATTATTTTACTTAATGTTAAATAAATCACAGTTAAAAGAAGTAGCAATAAAACATAACAACAGTTCTCTTGTTGAGATCAGAGCTTCTGTTTGTGTCATTAGTATTGTCGAACAATATCAATCTGTAACGTACTTCACTTTTCAATGTTCCCTCGTTATTACCATTGAGATGTTATCGCGCTCCAGTTCTTCTACTGTACTTTCTGTCAGTGAATTATCTACAAGCTCTCATATAGCTTTGCTCTTTCTGTCAACTGGGGCGTATAGATTAAAAGCTCTCTACTACTACTAGTCTTTAATTTGAATCCTCTCACAAGAGAGATATAGCTTTTAATTTATATCAACAGTATTTTTATGATACCATAAAAATCGCGTTGATACTCTCGAGTATTATCTGTTTTAATTTATGAATACCGTAAACACTATTTTAGTACGAAACAAGTATCTATTTTGATAATTACAAGGATTACTGAAGTAACGACAACATACACAAAAGACCATTCAAATTTGCAGAATATATTCCACCTCTACCGTGGTGTCACGTGATATCTTTGACGTTTGTGAATTTTTTTCAATAACTTTTTTTAAAGAATTAATTTTACTTTATATACGTCCTGTTTAAATTTAAAGAAAATATTCTAGCCTTCAAGTAGAAAATAAATGGCTTAAAAGTATAGGTTTTACCATTTGTTTAGGATATGTGCATGGAAGTTGATTTGTATACTTTTTAATTAGTATATTCCTACCCACATAGTTATTAAGTCAGCACTCTTGTTTAATCTGTCTATCATAAATAACAATCCGTCTACAATATCACAAAACAAATTTTAGTAAGAAGCCTCTCGCACTGCTTTGATGAATAGTCTCAAAAAAATATTAAATTCTAAGCTTTATAACACAAAGTGAAATCAATTGAAATTTAATAAATTGGTCGTTAGAGCGCTTGTTTCCTGTTCTACGCCATTGCGGTACTACCATGAAACATAATGATACACATGATATGATACATGCATCATGATATGTCATGATATGTCTGCATCTGAACACATATTTACTTATAATTTATAATTTGTTTACTTATTCCTCGAATTAAACTTGTTTTTATATTAGCCTATAATAGTGACTCCACTTTGCATGTCTAGTCAATGCAGCATGGTGACCCACACTATGGCGGCCTGGTGAGATGCTTTTTCACGCCTCGCTTAAAAGAACGGGATCAAAGCGCGATATTCTGTTAACAAAACCGTATTTCATGTATATTCATTTGTAAGTGTAACATTTAAGCATGGAACTTTATCAAATGAAGACAAAGAACGCCCACACACGCAATTTTCGCTAACAATTAATTATTGCTAAGAGGCTTGTGACACTTGTACAATTTTGAAAATTAGGCAAGACATTGCTGATATGGTTTCTAAAGTTCAGTATTGGTATTGACTTAGACATTTAAGAATTTACTGATCGTTTTCCTGATATTTATGGCAAGACGAGATATTTTCTTTTTTAAAAAGTCAAAGCCCACAATAGGAATTATTGGTTTATCGTGAACTTGACTAACACAACGCTCGGACACAAACACCCAGACTCGGGATAACCATTTCTGGATCACACAAATTTTAGTGGCTTCTGGGAATCCCATGAGACCAATAAGCCAGTCGTCACCTAAATGATGGAATGGAATATACTCGTGGAATATTATTATCTGGTAAGGTGTATGCTTTTTTGTCATATTCGCAGCAGTAATTGATATCCTTTCACTTTCTATGCTATCAATGTATTCAATCAAAATCATATAAAATAGACCACCATCTTCACCATACATTTGCTTTAATATAAGATAAAGATAAATCAGAACTAATGCACAAGTTTATGTGGTACATGAACAGCCATAAACATTTCAAAAAGTAATAATGTCACCCTCTTCTTCCATTGACTTATTGATCTACGTCGCAAATGCACACACATACAGATCCAATATAATATTTTTACTTCACTAAGCACCTTCGTCGAAGATGCGATCGTATAGAAACCGGCTGACGTGCAATATCCTTATATTAGACACGTCTCGCTGGAAGTGGACGTCGGGCCCCGGGCCCGCTCGGCGCCGGGCTTCTGACCCCGGCGGGCCGGACTCTACATCGCCACTCATTACTGAAATTGGTAGTCGATGCGATGGCGTTCGCACTTTTTAGGACAGGTGTGGATTGTATTGATTCAAATTCAATCTACAACTAACTTAGCGAAACGGTGACTCTAATTTTTTGTTGGTGTTCTTCAAAAAGGACAATGTCGCATACCTTTCTCGTAATTGGGTAAAACTAAAGCGGTTTTAGGTAAAGATCTTTATGCGAAGCTCTACGATTATGATAATAGAGTATTGTTTAAATTTGATTATACCTATCACTTTTTTGCGAGTTACTGAAGCTAGTCATTGTGAATATATTTATTCGTTTTAACCATAAACTCTACGATTGAGGACTATTTAAATAATTTTCGTTTTCGAAAGAGCTACATTGTTGTTTGTAGATAGCAATAAATTAACTGAACCGTAGGCGGACCCAAAACAATCCTACCGCTAGTGTGGCTCCGGCCTAAACAGACATTATTTTTGTTAGATAAATCATTTTTATTGAAACTGAAACGCTGAATGAAGGCTTTTGTGCGTTTTCATTTGTGAATAAAACCGTTTTCGTTGAACAAAGGATCGCTGGAGCTCGCTTGGAGTTGTAAAGTAGGATTAACTGTGTGTAGTGGAGCCACGTAACTATGTATAGTGAGGGATTCTGAATAGATTTTAACTTTACTCCACGATACCAACATTTACGCTTTTAATTTAAAGTCTGAAATACGTAGATACTTGCTTTTAATTATGTTATTACTGTGCCAACTATGTGTACACCATTCTCTGTCGAGACATGAGAGGAAGAATAAGTAATGACATATGTCCATCTAGTATTTTCTAGGGTTGTTATTTCTTATTCCCTATTCCTTCGTTATTTCTTAGTGGATTTTACTTTTAATATTTTTTTAATATTTTAAGGTACACAATTAACGATATTGTACATATTATATATGATATTATAATATATTACGTGAATAACTCTAAACAACAAAACCAATTGTATTGTAACATTTAAGGTTTAAATATATATTTTTGATTCAGAGAGGGTAAAATAGAAAATCTTTCTAGGTGGCACCCCTCCTACTACTTGGCAAGGAGTGAGTATTGGTCAGCACTTATTGCCAGTGCTGCAGGACTCGCTACAAACGCGCCGCTTAGATTGAAATGAGATGACGCCAATACAAACAGTTCCCACTGTGTGGCCACTTTGGACGAGCGGAGTAAACCTTTGTCTTACAAAGTAATTGACTTTTACTATTCACTGCGTTCTGTCGTATACATATATTGCTCTTGTCTTATGTTCTTAGCAGTAAACAAGCTGGCTTCTCAATAGGCCCCTGTTCAACAACAAAAACTGTCAGATGATTTTATTTAGCTACAGTACTAAGTAAAATGTTTACCTAAGATTTTTGAAGTTGGTATTATTCGTTCTTATTGCACTTGATAGCCATAACGAAAATGGTTTGCCAATTTTTATCTTGTCTTCGTAATTTAGTCGAATTTCAGGTATGAAGATCTGGATTATTATAAAAGATCCAGTCTGTACATACATACACGACTGTGTCCCTGAAGGGGTAGGCAGAGGCGTAATTAACGCCCACATTTTGCCGAATATAATTTAGTCCCATTCACGTAACAGGGGCAAGACTAATGCCATCATCTGTTCACTTTTGGGAATAAGATTAGATAATTTGGGGCGTATTGACAGGAAAGGGAAGGACATAGATACTGCTCATACAGATGGATTGGGGAGTATAAGCAATAGCTCAAGCAAGTCAGGGTTCAGCAGAAGCAGGCCTAAGATGGTGGCGCGACGTGTTCCTCGCGTGCCTGTCTAAATCAGAGATAGGATCACTTCATAGCGGGGTCACCTTGTTAAGAGGCGGCCAAGTCTGCCGGGGTCACAGGGTTTTAATTTCTACGGTATACCTGAGATCCCGGCTACAATACGCGATGATGGAACACTGTGGTTTTAGTCGGTTCGAGTCCGACATACCACCTTCCCGGCCCCGGTAAGGTGACGACCCGTGGGGGGCTCCATACAAAAAAAAAAGCAAGTCAGGTTCGTATAACTCGAACAGGCTGGTTCCGGGAAGTCTGAGTACTATTGTATAGCGTACAGTAGGTACGACATGTACTATACATACTTTACTAATTATTTAATGATTATTTACAAATTTTACTGTCTCTGACAAAAGCTATGTCTATGGCTTTCATGTAACAAAATCCACAAAATGCCACTCAAAGCTAAAACTTCATAATGGCCACTCTAAGAAGTGGTGGTACTGCTAAGTGTTGAAATGACACTTAGAACGGTACGAGACATTGCGCCGACAACAGACGCGTTTCTACAACTTTCAGTATTTTTAATTAGAGATCCGTGTCTGCTGGCTGCGGTTCCGTACTTTGAAATTAATGCTAACTTTTGTAATGTCAGCCAGTATCCGCACGCTATGTCAGTCTGACGTTTTGGTTTGGCCCGACTTGATTGATAATTAAAACAATTCACGCTGTCAGGCATTTTTCGTGTTAGATCGTTGTTATTGATTGAAAAGTTTTGACTGCGCTGAAGTTTGTAATGCTTTGCTAATTGCTTTCAGCCTCTTGCTGAGTAAATCTCACTAAAAATCATTAATTGATTCATACATCCCCGAAGGAGTAGGCAGGTACATCTCAAACGTCCGCCGTTTGCCAACCATAAGTTAGACTAAGTGCGTAATAAGAGGCATACTTGTCGCCGTCATCACGGCGCTGCATGACTGTATACGTATATACTGTCTGATAGATAACTGTTGGATTCCTTAGTCGCCGTTCATGACTGATGATGAATAGAGTGGCCCTATTCTACTTCATCGAGAACTACACGGCTTTATTCGATATTCAGATACGATAAGATAAGATAAGAACAATCTTTATTGTACGCCAAAGACATATCGCTTAAAATTAAATATTTCATATGCACTATTGTTCATATGCACAATTGCACAAACACATATAACGTAAATTTTTTCATTAGCTCTTTGACTGTTTTAATGCATACCCAATAACTGACTATTTCTTAAGTGTAATCATACTTTAAAAGAGTTACTACTTTTTCAACTATTTTGCTACTTACTGTATTCATGCACCAGCTTCTGTGCTGATAAACCAATCTTTTTTTTTCTGTTTTCATTATATAATACGTAGGTCTCAATCTTATCTAATATAGAATTAAATTTTGCTTATTATCAACACGCTAGAGTGCAATATATAGTTGACCGCGAGAAAAACATTGGACACAGAGATTTATTAGTATTATCAATCATAGAAATAAGACGATCGTAGGAATCTGAGTTCATTTAAAAGTAAATGAAAATTTTTTTTTGGGGTCAATGATATCCTTGGTATAAATACAATTTCGCCTGGAGCACACCCGGTTACGATTTCTGTTTTTTTAATATGTGGCTATAATCTTTTTATTCTTAATCTAGTGCCTTGTACGTTTAGTTTAGCTGGAGATTACGTTGCAAAAGTATGCAGTTTACTTCTACACCGAGTTTTAAAATGAGCTTGTGTGGGCGTATCAAGAGTTGCTGGAGAATTAAAAGATTCTATTGGGTAATTGGTAGCATTATCTTGGTCCATAAGAAGAACCAATATTTATCCCGGAGGAAAAAGTACCCAATAACCTGCGCAGGCACTCAGACTATTATTATACTATGTTTCAAGTTTATCCCTTCAGCTGTTTTTGAGTTTATGAACATACAACGGACAGGCGGACAGTCAGAGAGACAGACAAAAGTTTTTCAAACCTCATATTTGGCATCGGTATCGATATCTCAATACTCCTCATAACTTTTTCTGTCATAAATATATTTATATATTTAATGTACAGAATTAATCTCGTTACTGTAAATTATAAGTATACACTTATATTGGTATAGAGGGCTCGAGCTTTCGGCTATTTTCGGCCAGTTCAAGGTTCATGGTATGCGATCCTCAACTGATTCTGAATCCATCCGCATATCCATCATCCCTTTTCTTCCTCTTCTATCCTCCCTTTCCTTTTAATATCGGAGAAACAGGTGTAATTGTAAGTATGTTGCAGCGATACAGCCACTTTTTTTTTTTTATTACAGCCAATGTCATTCGGGGTGATGTCAGGACTCTACAGTACTATACATATTATATAAATCTATTCAGACTTTAAAATTTACGGTGGAATAAAGGAACTCATATGTACATATACATGAACCAACCATACAGAGCTACAAACAGTACAGAGTGGTTGTCTAGACTCGCGTCCAGTGGAACAACACCCCACTATAAACGAATTGATATCGGGAACAAAGAAGCGCTTTTAAAGGATTATTTCGTATTGTTTCAGCCATTGTGCTCCCAGTATCAGATCGGGGTGATGAATTGTTATTAAACAGGCTTCTGAGGCGTATTTCAGAGAACAATATAACCGTTCCACTGCGGAAAGGCTGCGATACTTCACAATATATGACATTTTTACTTTTACCTTACTGACGTTTCTTTGCTTTTATGATTTATTGATTCCGTTACGTCTCTTGGTTAAATGCATCATTTCATTTCTAAGCCTGTTTTGTAATATGACTAAGTAACTAAGTATTGAAAATAATATTTTAAATAAGATTCAGGCTTAAGGCTTTCAAGGTCTGTGTCAGTGAGGCGTACATAGGCCTATAAGCCTTACGTTTCACAACGCCCAACGTTTTCTGGATCTAAGTTATTTTAAAGGATTTCTTTGATCTTTTAGAAAATGAGTATTAAAATCTTAAACATTATGCGTTTGTAGACGGCAGTACACATACAATACATTCGTACTACTTATATTAGTGAACTTAGAGCAAACTTGTTAAAACTACATGCTTTTCCGTTTTATATAAAAAGCTAATTTAGCTGCCGTCTTATTGCAATTAATTTAGACTTCGCTCTGTTTTATTCATTACTACTTATATCGGCCCCAAAAGAGTGGAAAATAAAGAACTTCATCTGTAAATGAAGAGAATGTAATGAGTACCAAGTACTTTCCGCTCGACTTTTAACGGAATATAAAACGAAGATAATGTTCTTTAACAAAAACAAGAAAAAGAGCTCGCGTGTCCTACTTCTGGAGTTGGTAGTAAAAGAGAATTAAGTCTTATTTACACCAGAATAGTTTGTAGAAAGGAAACAGAAGAAGCAAGAAATTTGCGGCAAAAAGCCATTCTCGTGTAATTGAGTCATTAAATCGCGTATTTATGCATCTAATCTAACATTTTTTGTTTTTGTTGGATAATGTTGCGACTTTGTGCGTTTTATTGGGTATAAGTGTAAAACAAAACTAAGATACAAAGGTTATAGAGTTTTGTTAAAAGATTTACTTAGAAAATGTGTTAAAGAGATTCAATATGTATGATTGCAAATCTATAAGTACTCCCATGGATCCAAATTCAAACACTAAAGAACTAGGAAGTGATAAATGTAAAGATAATGTTTAAAACCTACAAATGGTTGGGTGTTTAATGTACGCTGCATCTACAACTAGGCCTGATATCAGTATTGCTATTTCAATATTAAGTCGTTATCAAGACCGTGCTAGTAACATGCTATTTGTAGCCTTATAATTGCTAATTTATAAATGTAATGATTCTAAGTTAGTAGGATTTTGTGATGCTGAATGGGGTGAACCTCAAAGATAGGCATTCCACAACTGGATATTGTTTTATGTACTCAAATTGTTTAGTGTCTTCAAGCATCTCGTCAGCCGAATCAGAGTATGTGGCAATGAGTATGGCAGGAAGCGAAGCATGTTTGCTAATTATTGTACTAAATGATTTTAATATAAGTAATGTATGTTTAGCTATCATGCACTGTGATAATCAAGCAGCGATAATGATTGCTACCACTCATATAGTTAAAAGATTAAAACATATAGATATTAAACACCATTATATAAGGGAACTGATTGATAATAAAAAGATATGTGTTAAATATGCGACGTATGCAGATGTTCACTAAGCCCCTAAATAATAATAAACTATCAAAATTTGTGAAGTTATGCTGTAGCTTAGTTATTAACCTAAACAAAGTGTAAGCACAACAAGTAAGAAATTATTTTGTAATTTATTTTATTTCTTATCTTTGTTGATGTCAAATATTTGGTGTGTTATAGTTATTAAACTGAGGGAGCGTGTAGAAATTAAAACAATGTAATAAAGCGACAGATGAGATATCTACTTGATTGCTGTCTCTTTCCACCTCATGTAAGTGTCATGGCGTCAGAATCACAGTCAGACTGAGATAAGCCATTGTTAATATAACACTACTCACTTGTACTTGGGTTACATTTTCATTCAGGACTCGAAACTGCCGTTGAGTAGGTTACTTTTGCTATTGAATAATTACTTGCATCTGGAAACCACGAGCCTACTTTTAGGACAAAGTTACATATAGTCAAACCTACAACCTCCTCGTTTTTGAAGTCGGTTAAAAATGCAACTATACCTTTAATAATGAAAAGAATAATAACCGTTTGTGATTGTCGTGTAAGTTTATATATAAATTATATAATATATCAACTCCAATGTTTCCAAGTCAATCACAACATCAGAAAAGAAAGCATTTTATAGCTCGTATTAGTTATTAGTAGGCTGTATGTACGGCCTGTCGGTCGATATGCGACCATAATATATTAAGTTTTATATTGTTTTATTTAGTTCCATGGACTAGTGTAATTTGAACCGTCATTGTATAGACATTTAGTTCAAGACAATTTATAAACTGGTCACTTTTAGCTTTTTATGGATATTTTACACAATTTAAATAAATAAAATATTAATTGCAATGTGAATGAAAAAACTTTTTGATGTAACTAAAACTTGCGAATAGTTTTTAGCAAAACAAAAACTAAATAAACAGAATCGGTTATACGAATATGTACTGGAGAGAATAGTTTTTTGGATATTCAGCAGAAAACCCGCAGCCCTGTAGATTGATAGTACCTCGACCATGTGTAACTAATTACAATAATGAAAGTGTATACAGAATTAGTGCCGCGTGGGTCACGTGGAGTGTGACGTTGCCACCCAGTCCCTTTCCGTGGGTGTGATGAAAGGCTATTAAGCGATCGAACTGGTATCTATCAGGCGGCTTATATACAGACATACAGTGCCCGGTTTACGGCAATGTGCTCACTCCCTGTAACGTAAAAGGTACTGAATTGTATTAGGCTGAAATGCAATGGCAATTCATCCATTAAGTAAAGATTACTTAGACGATGTATTTACTTTTTATTAGTAAAATTTTTTTTCGTAATCCTTTCCTGATCTAATCACACAAAGTCCCGAATAGTCCACCAGCTGACAACCACTACATATAATTGGTATTTACAGTAAGAAGTATATATATTCGCTGATACTTCTCCTCGCCCCAATTTTGTGAACTTTGGTCCGTTTTGATTGTACGCATCGCTGACTCCGTGCGCGCCCTTAGTCAAATTAATTTTATTAAAATACTGCTCCCTTACATGTGGCAAATTGTTTCTTAAGATCATGGTCTTAGAGTGTATATTTCATTAGTGTAGTTTATCAAAGGTTTCCAGTAAATGAAAGGCCGCTTATATTTTTATCGTTTATTTTATCTGGTATAAGAGTTTCCATAACACTTGGCGATGAATATATGGATTCTGTACATTTAATATCAAAGTAAACAATATATAATAAAATGTAAATATGCATGACAGTCGGTATGTATCTCTATATCGTAAATAATGTGTTGGTACCGAGTACGCAATGCTATGTATGCGATACTTAACTATCGAATGGACGCTAACCGTGAGAGAAGGTGATGACAGGGCATACCGCACCCCGCCTTACGCCGGGTTGCCTAGACTTATATTATAAATAACAATGTTTAAAACTTAAACTGATTTATCAATTTTGATGAGTTTCACTAACGGAAGCCCGTGCTAAAAGGAATTGACGAGATTCTATACAGGCATAGCCACGGCACGAGCTTCTGGTCCGTGTTTATGTTTATATAATCAATGTTAGCTACATTTACAATTTATAAAGTGGTTTTCCTCATTGGCATCTCGCCAAATGCTGCGAGTCACCAAACCGACATTTTAAAACAGCTGGGCATAAAACCTTTTTACTGGGACGGGAGTTTTTACTGAAATTAACCTTTTTTATAGTTTTTTATACCAGTCCATTGTTCGGGGATTGCTTTACAGAGCTTGGCGATTTTTCGTAGAAATTCCTCGAATAATTTATTTCGAAATCTTAATAATAAATTAGTTTTCTCTTAATCATTACTATTCGGATTCTTTCATAATATACTAAAGTCTGGCAACCTTATCGTTTAAGATGTATTCAAAATGCAAGTGTCCCTTATCATGTTCAGGGTCTGATAGCAAATAGCTGCAATTTAAATTCTAGTGACTGTGATATACCGCCCGATGAAAATATTTTGTAGTTCTATTAAGTAATTACTTAAGTAACGAAACACATTGAGTGCAATATGGGAATAAGAGTTAAAACGTACAGTACACAATTATATTACAGGTAGGAAATAGCCCTCAACAATTGCATAGGCATAAGTACTATGTGTTTTCTTTGAGTATCTAAAAGTTTTAAGGTCTGTAGCACCTGCTCTGACTGTAAATACATGTTTATTATACATATTTTTTACTATTGCAATTGTAGAAGAGTAACCTTTGTCAGCTGTAAACGTAAACGTTCTACTTATTTAATGCTGATTAGATTAATAAATCTAATCAGCATTAAATAAGTAGAACGTTTAACAATAGTTAAGTTACTCATGTTTTCAATATAATAACTTTGTAATTATTATATTTATAAACAATTATAAACAAACACAACATACAAAACACGGTGTAGTGGGATGTGTCAGCATCCCCTATTTTGAGTCCTTAAAAACCCATAAAATCCTTGTCTCTTATATTTTAAAAACTAAATAAAATTTATAATCAAATTTAGCCTATCTTACAATACCAAATAACATATTCATATTTATTGCCGTTTGTTAAATTATTTAAAAACAAATCAACAGTTTCATGATCGAACAAGAATCAAATAAAATACACAGATTACCATACCAACTCAACGTGTTTGCATTTTCAATCTATTAATTGTCTGCTTTCCCATAAATATTTTCACCGAGTTGTATCACATGGCGGGGCCCGGTCGGACCCTTAACATCCGAGGTGCGGGGGCCGCGGAGCTTCTACTGCCTTCTACTGGCAATCTACACGACATTGAGAAGGGGAGCACGGGGCGGGGGAGAAAGGGTAACAGACTCTACGAACACAACGCATGGGCTGCTGGTGGCGACTGCACACGTGACGACCTACAGTTTAAGAGTATTAAATATTGGCATGTGGTAGTTTAAAATTCGTCTCGTGTTAAAAATCTTACACAATCGTGTAAAAATCAATCAATTGAAATCTTCAGCTATTGCAGTATGATATTTCTAATAGAGTTGCAACGTTACAGATTCCTTTTTGTTAACTGAAATTGATGTTTACTCGATAGCGTGTCGGCAGCAACACACAGCAGAGCAGCTGAACAATCAATTGCGTGCGTGTACACGCACAAACACGCTCGCACGCGCACGCAATGACTCCGGCCGCTACGGAACTGCCTCCTTAACTATCTACACCGAGCCGCATTGGACGGAACATTACGTTTTCCACATATCCAGGTACATAAACGAAACAACGTTTTTTTAGTTTAAATATATTAATTATATTTTCCGAACTCAATGTCCAATTGACGATAAAACGCTCAGAGACGGTACAAAAATACATCTCGCTACACCTAATTAAACTAACGATAAATGGTTTGTAAGATCGACGATAACACGCGACATGACATGACGTGCCCGCGACGCGCCCGCGCCTCCGCTCATATCACAACTCTTAACAACAACAACTAACGGAGCATGCGTACTTGCACTCACGAGTATGCACGCACGCCCCAGAGACGGAGACTCCAACAGTATAGAGAGGGGAAAAAGAACGTTACTAAACACAATCTAAGGAAAACTAACGTCGAGAGCCGTCGTCGGCATAACATCGAACACTTGATAAAAATTTGTCACACTTACACACTACTAGATTGTTGCAAAACTTGTCGTAGCAAATGTTATTAAATACTTCATTCATACAAAACACGACCGATCTAAACGGACGTCTAAATTGACATCGAAATTTACACGATTCAGTTAAGCTATGATACATTTCCATATTTTATTTGTTAAGAATTTGACATCTATACAAAATATATATAATAGTTATAAGATAGCAGAGTATTGCTTGTTCCTAGCACGCGACGCGCATAAACACTCTTCTCTTAAACCTATAATTTTATCATTTGGTGTTCACATTACATTAGTAATTTACCTTCCATTATCAATACGAACATAACGTAGGTACATACATAACATTTATAATCAATATAAGAAAATCTATTATAAAATATCAACAATTTGGCACATTTGTTTCCTGTTTCTAAATTACGCGTAAGAAATAAAGTGGACACGCAGGAGACAGATCA
This sequence comes from Tyria jacobaeae, assembly GCA_947561695.1. NCBI lineage: Eukaryota > Metazoa > Arthropoda > Insecta > Lepidoptera > Erebidae > Tyria > Tyria jacobaeae. The sequence continues at coordinate 16,620,553 of OX387227.1, forward strand.
AGCACGGAGTGAGGAAAAGTATAGTCTATGACACATACATATATATATGTATATCTGTGTAAATATAGTACAGAGACACGAGAACATAAGATATAGAGATGAAGGTTTAGGCCAGAACACGTCCGCTGTTAACAATCACATGAAATTCATTCATTACTGTTAAGTTTCAGATAAATTTTACTCAAGATTTTATTCAGATTCAGATATTTTCAGAAAACAAACTGTTATGCATCTAACTTCATCTATGTGTTCAAGATTCTTAGTTCCTCATTAATTAATAACTCGTTAACAGCTTTCCCAAATGTGATGAATGTCTTTCGAAACTCAAGCTAGCCTTCCGATGAGTTGACTCATTTTAAAAGATAACGCACTTAATGTTTGTCAGTTGAAATCTGTTTAAAAATTAGTGTTGCAGCGAACGTGAAAGTAGTACATAATACGAGTATAAACACGCTATGTAACAAATTATACTTACACACATAGTTCTACGAAGACTAGAATAGGAAATAGATAGGTCGCCATCTTGCAGCAGGCGACAAGGGGTCCGCGACGGACGGCTCGACAAACACGGCGTGAGATTGGGACGACCGAGACGATATCCCGACACAGCATTTGATAAAAAACCACGTTTGTAATCAATGCTGGTACTAATAAGAATAACTTTGAGGCGTACTCAGGGAAAGCAAATCGTATCACAATCGTGGCTTTCTTAGAAGTCACGGTGTGCTCGTGACCCTAGGGCGATGAATCTATTCGCTAGAATATAATTTTATTAGATTCATAGCATCGCGTTAAATAGATTTCGGTCTGTTCTTGAAATGTATAACGGGATAACGTCTTACACACTGGGTCCTTTATTCTTCACTGAACCAGTTAGTATTGTCTGGAGTAGTCGCACTTAAAAATGAAGTAGATGTATATGAGCAGGGTGTAAGAGTACTGGCGGAGCGATGTGCTTGCGTTGTGTAGCGCGCGCACAGTATGGCGCGCCGGCGCTGGGGACGCCAGCGCGGCGCGGCGGGGAAATACTGCCACCGCCCCGCCTGCCGGTGCCGCTGCCACGCACCATACCTGGTAGCAACACGCTTGTATTTATAACCACATCATCGCATTATTATTAGTAACAATAATAACTTCACACATCTAACACACGGCTGTCTGCTTAGTTTGGGCAGAGCTTGTACTATGGTAACCAGACAGCTGATAAACATACTTATCTTATATACTTCTAAATACATACATATTATAATGATCATGCTCATCACACAAATATTTGTCCTGGGTGAGAATCGAAACCACGACCCCTGGCTTAGGAGACATATATAACATATATAACATTACTTTATATTTTTTAAGCTCTTATCATATCTAAACTTATTTTGTTTTAAACTGAATCTTCTTTTCTTCAGACGTCCACTTAACTTATATTTATTGCAATACTAGCTTCTTGACGAACTAAGATAAAGCAGTAGTAAGATAAAGTAGTTCTACCTCGTCGGGCTCAGCGACGTGCAGCACGGCGCGCCAGCAGTGCTGCGGCAGGTCGGGGGCGAGTGCGGCGGGCAGCGCGCCGCCAGCTCCGGCTCCACGCACCCACAGCACGCGCACGCCGCGGCCGCACGCGCCGCACTCAAGGCGCCACCCGCCGCGCCACGGCGTCGCGCTCAGAGCCGTTGCGGTCGCGCCGCCTGCATACGCACACCATGTCAGTTATTCGTGGGTGTCAGTATATATACAGTCATACAGTGCATGGTGGACGGCAATAGACTTGCTTAGCACAATATTTCATACACCATGTCTGTGTCAGCTATTCCATTTGCAACTGCATTATAGGAGTTAAAAGGCAGAGTTGAAAAAGTTTTATACTAGTATAAAACTTTTCATGTCATGTCGCATAATTCAACACAAGGTCCTTGAGATGTAGGGGAGGCAAACGCCGAGTTATTTCGAACAATAATTTAGTCAATAGTCCAACCCCTAAAATGAACGACACAAATAGAAAAAAATCTAATTTATTTTTCTTAATCTATTACTATACATGTCTATGTGATTGTGACCGCTGATATGCCATTGAGACGGTGTTATGATCATACCGGTAACTTTGAGCGTGACTCGTTTAAGCTCTCGCAGCCGCATGAGGTCTGGTCCGCGCGCCCCTACGCACCTGTACTCACCACCTTCTTGATACATTGCATCCTTTATACCTGCACAACCACACTTGAATTTTAGAAAGAAATGCCAAAATTCATTTTTTTTTTTCAAACAATACGTTACAAATGTATTGATAACTTGATCATGTCCAATATAAGGTATATAAGGTATACGTTGACCTGTTGTTATTCGAAGTCAGTTAAAGTTAAAGTGATTAATGAAATAGACAAATAAGTGTAACATAGTGTAAATAAAGGTATAAGGGGGTGTAGGAAAGTTTTTCTTTATTCCAAAATATTATTTTTATTTGATATTATACCATTTCAATTACTATTTATGAAAATAAGTAATAACAGTAATCTACCTACATGCCGGTTGCTATAACTTTCTCACCACTGTGTTTTTTTAAATCCTATTTAAAAAATCGAAACTTTGGATTTAAAGCAGCTGTCAACTGCTTTAAATGAGCAACATGCAAACCAGTTGATACAGACGTACCAGCACTAGCAAGAATAAAGGAATGGAAGAGGAATTATAGTCGATTTTAGAAAAATCTTTTAGAGTTGAACACTGGCTGTATTTTTTTTTATTTTGAGGTCATTAAATGATTTATAAACAAAAGCTAATATCGTTTTAGATAAATAGAAACTAACCTAAGACTCCGTGAGCGTGATGCGAGCCAGCTGGCGCCCACGATTCGCTCGAGTTGCCAACCACACGCCTCCACCAACAGCCGACTGTACCTGATGCAAATATAATGTGCTAATTGTCTATTCTATATATATAGTATACGTTAAAAAAATATAATAATATATACATTAAATAATTATATAAAAAAAATATAATAACTGGAAAATTCCGTCAACGGTTAAGATATTACGATATTAGCTTCACGCAGATTAACAAATTTTCTTCAATTATAACTAATAACTCGACCACCACGTTCCGCCTTCCACTAGTTAGTCACCCTTATAAAAAAACTAAATTTAAATCAATCCATCCAGTATATGCAGATCCGTTGAGGAGCTATCATATCTCAGATAAATATATATAAACTTATAATATCTCGTTCTCGTGTCGGGAGTTAAAATAACACGAAAGGCAGAAGGCAGAAGTGATATTTCGTCAGCGTCGTCTTTATCTCGCGATATAAATAAAATATCAAGTTACCCTTCGGACAATGCAATTGCACATTCCCTCCTAGAGGTACTTCGACTTTCTGATGGTCTGGCTCTTCTGCTTCTGGTTCTGCTTCTGTTACAGTTTCTGTGATCTCTTCTGGAGCAGCTACAGAATATTTAAATACATACATTGAACCTCATATTTAGGAAGCTTGACTTTGCTACAAGCTTCCTGTGTCCATACGAAGCTTGTAGTAAAGTGTAGGAAATAAGTACATAAGTATTTACTCTGATCGATCGACCTTGATATTATGAGGATACTTAAAATAATAACTTTATCATTCAAAAATCGTAAACATCGTCGCTCTAAAACTGTGTTAGATTTTAAACTCATTGAGCTACGAGTTATACATTCAAGTTTCGAATAAATGGACTTACGGGAATGTTCCTATTTTTATCACAAAAGGCAAGTCTGTCTACGTTTGTACATATACATATATTTTAACAAATTGTTGTTGCTGTCAATGTTCTTCATCAGATAGTAAAGTTTAACTTACAAATTACGTTGAGGTAGTATCCAATGGACGAGTACTCGGTGTCTAGCCAGGTGGCTCTGCAGCGGTACCAGCCGGCGTGGGAACCGAGCAGCGTCGCCCACCGCAGCGTGGCGGAGCCCCGAACCGCCTCGTCGCCGGCCTCCAGCGGGGGAGGGGAACTGTACCGGGGAAACACACATAGGTCACACTTCATGGCACATCAAATGAGATGCCTACTTATTGTGCTATATATACTCGCAACACGATTAACACTAACAGACTAAAATACTTGATTTTCTCATCTTTAATTCCTAAAGTGACCGGTTTCAATAGGCTAGCCCTTTAAGTCAAATACCCGTAAATATATACATATATATATACATATATATATATATATATATATATACGAGCATGTACTTTTATGATTAGCATCGTCACTGCTGACGTAAAGGTTCTTTTTTGTCTGTTACGACTGGTCCGAATATTTATTACAAGTGGTTGTTGTATACATATATGTAGGTATGTATTTATTGCATGACGCATTGTTAATATAAAATTTACAATTTTATGTATATTTTATGTTTGAAACCAGATTAAGAAGAAGAATTTTAATTATTTACTCCAAACTAATTTTGAATCTCGATTTCCACAGTGGCGGCCGTAGTGAAACAAATTAAGGAAAGGTACAGACGAAGTGTACTGAGCGTTTCACGGACCAATTAACTAATACGGGTCACTAAACAAACTATTGAAAATAATATAAACAACCGTTCGAAGGGTATGTAGTGTTAGTTCCCGATCTATAATAACACTTATAAAATAAAAGTATGAATATTCAATAACTATGTTCGAAATTTATTTCACTTCATATCTATCACGTATATCTGTCTTAAATGCCCAATTTCGCAAACCGTAATGCAGTTTCAACTACGGAATAGTGGGGCATTGTATTTACGGTATACTTTTTTTTTTACTTGAGGGGAAGTGGTAAGTGGAGGGGAAAGAGTAGAAAAGAAGTTGTGCCTTTTTTTTTACGTGTGAAAACCTCCACAGGCTGTCGCCCCACCGGGGCTTTCAGTATGGCGGTGTGTCGGAATTGAACCGATTAATTTGCCGTATCGCCTGAAGTAGGAGTAGTCCGGGAACAACTTTAGTATGACATCCGGACCCCTCCAAGCGCCTGCCGGCAAAGGCGGGGGGATCCCTTTCGTGTATTCCGCAATTAGGCGGCGTCCAGGCACACGAAGAAGTCACCTCCTCTGGCCTTTACAGCGGGTGGAAGGGAAAATCCGTCCCAGCCGCCCGCGGCCACACTCAGGGCGGTATGAGGCGCTGAAAGGACGCCTCCGCCGCCCAGTTCGCCGGCGGCGAATTGGGTCCCAGAGTAGACTTTCTTTCAGGGCCCGTTTCGCCGCCATGGAGTGTATAACGGCTGGTAGCGACAGATCCTCTCCGATGAGTGCAATAAAGTCCCGACGCTGCGTTACCCAAGCTGGGCAAACTGCAAGCGTGTGCTGGGCCGAGTCCTCACTGCAGTCGCAGATGAGTCAGGCGGGACTCAATTACCTCCTGGCAACCGAGTGTAGGTACTTGCCAAAGCAAACATGTCCGCCGCTGCTTCAGCCGGAAGGAAAGGGTCCCGTGCTGCCTCCCTGCCCACTCGATGATGACCGGCTGGAGCGCCTCCACGGTGGCAAAGCCAACACGTGGAGCCTCCAGTCGGGACGACCAACGAGCCATCGTGGCTCGGCGGGCGGCCTCATGCCACTCGCGTACCTCTTCGGGCGGGGGTCGACTACCACTACCCGCCCAGAACTCAGCCGTCTGCCGATAAACTTGTCGTGCCTCCGGCAACTTCACACATTTCGGCGTGCTTCACAGCCGGTTTTCTGTGAAGCCGTAAACATGGCTGGGATAGTCAACAGTCCAATCTCTTGGTCGCCGATAGCTACGGGAGGAGATGGGGTGGCTCTATTCAACTTCAGCGAGACCACAGGGCATAGAATAAATATGTAATATGTTCAGAACTTAACTATGTTAGATTTACTAAAATTATTTACTTGTTAATTTTTTTATATCCTGTAGTGAATAATTAAAATCACTCAACATTTAGTCCCTCGAGGGAAACCATAAGCCCATTATGAACACAACACATTAATGTAGCTACGCTTTTGTGTGTATGTACTATTGTAATGTTATTTTACAATTACTTTAAAATTGTGTGTATTTTATTATGTGTACTATTACATTATAACAAACTGCATACCAATTTAAGGCTATTAAGCCATTAAAATTATTGCAACGATTGAATCCTTTTGAACTAATTACTCTCGGACTTCCCGGCATCAACCAGTTCAAGCTACAGGTATGCGATCTTGACTTGCTTGAGCTATCGCTTGGCCTCCCCAACCCAGCTGCATAAGCAATATCCAGAATCGCTCCCTTTCTCTGTCAATATAGTCTAAATGTTCAGTCTTATCTCCGAAGTGCCCGATTAGCAGCAATAAGCTTGCCTCCTTTTACGTAAACGAGACGAATTAGAGTTATATATATGCATGTATTGAAGCCAAAATGTGGGCGTTATTTACGTGAGTGTATGCATGTATATAATTGAACCCATATATAGTTATAGTAGATCTTAACAGTTCTGCTTTGAGTAAGAGCTAATTTACAAGATCTTAAGTTAAGAGAGAGAATATATTTAATACAAACCTTGTAGGATTAGCATCGTCTCTGAGCCACCAAGCCCTGGCTGGTGGGTTGGCGTCCACGTCACAACGCAACGCCGCGGCACCGCCCGCTGATAGAGACACGCCAAACCCGGGCCAACGGGAGATCACGAAAGACGGAGGATCTACAACGAACCAAGCAGATTTTAATAAAACTGGTATAGATTAATAATATAGAACGGAATAGATAAAAATGATGAATGACTTTTATGATGACGTTAAAAAATAAAAGAAGACCACCAGCTCCTCACTGATCGACAATACGGCTTCCGTCGGGGTCGTTCAGCTGGTGATCTTCTCGTTTACTTGACTCACCGGTGGGCACAGGTGATAGAGAGCAAGGGGGAAGCGTTGGCTGTTAGTTTGGACGTGGCGAAGGCCTTCGATCGGGTCTAGCACAAAGCGCTCCTTGCGAAGCTTCCTTCCTATGGGCTTCAGGAGAAACTGTGCAATTGGCTCACCAGTTTTGTTACAGACAGAAGCATCAAGGTCGTTGTTGACGGTGCATGCTCGGACTCCAAGTCTGTTAATTCTGGTGTCCCACAAGGCTGTGTGCTATCACCCACGCTGTTTCTTCTGCATATCAATGACATGCTGCAGATTAGCATCATCCATTGCTATGCGGACGATAGCACGAGTGATGCCCTTTACACCGGCCGCGCTAACATTTCTTGGGTAAACGTCATCGAAAGCCGATACAAACTTGTGTCTGAAATCGAAACTTCTTTATCAAAAGTTTCAGATTGGGGTCGACTTAACCTAGTCCAGTTTAACCTCACAAAGGCACAGGTTTGCGCGTTCACCGCTAAAAAAAATGCCATTGGTCGTATGACTTCAATTTGAGAGCACTTCCCTAACTGCATCAGTCAGTATCGGAATCTTTGGCGTCGATATATCAAGCGAAGACCAGTTTCGCGGTCACTTTTAGAGTAAGGCCATATTAGCCTCGAAGAAGCTCGGTGTGCTAAACAGATCGAGACAGTATTTTACTCCAGCCCACCGCCTGCAACTTTATAAGGCTCAGGTTTCGGCCACACATGGAATACTGTTCTCATCTCTATGCAGGTGCACCCCAGTACTAGCTTCTGCCTCTTGACCGCATTCAACGGAGAGCGACTCGCATCATCGACTGCCAAGATATTTCTTATCGACTTGACACCTTGGCGTTGCGTAGAGATGTAGCTTCACTCTGCATCCTCTATCTCTCGTATCATAGGGAGTGTTCAGAGGAATTGTGCGGAATTATACCGGCTGCAGGTTTCCGCCATCGTCCCACGCGACAAAATATCCATCCCCACCACCTGAACGATTGGCACTCCACAAATTTGCGCTTTTTGCCTCGCACAACCAGCACAACCTATGGAACAAATTGTCGCCTGCCGTATTTCCGAACCGATACGACCTTCAAATCTTTAAGAAAATAGTGTACTCCTACCTAAAAGGCCGGCAACGCTCTTTGACTCTTGAGTTGCGGGTGTCCATGGGCGACGGTAGTCACTTACCATCAGGTGACCCGTCTGCTCGTTTGCCCACTATCGCATAAAAAAAAACATAGGCTTCCGACGTAAACTCTACTCCTACCACGAACTAACTGAAATACAAGTTAAATGAAATCTCTAATTAAACTAGAAGAGAGTACGTAAAAACGATCAACTTAAAAACTTATTCATAATTTCCCAAGTATCCCAGGATAAAATCCTGATTAGGTTACAATGGGACTACTGCAGGATGGTATACTTTTTCCAGTAAAAGAAAAGCTTTGAAAATCTGTCGATAATCGCAGGAGAAATCAATCATCAATTAACACCATGTGTGTGCATGTGCATAAAGATGAGAACAGTATTCCACGTGCGGCTCCTTATAAAGTTGCAGGCGGTGGGCTGGAGTGAAATACTGTCTCGATTTGTTTAGGACACCAAGCTTCTTCGAGGCTAATTTGGCCTTACCCTCTAAGTGACCAAGAAACTGGATTTCGCTAACTTGATATATCGACGCTAAAGATTCCGATGCTGGCTGATGCAGTTAGGGAAGTGCTCTCAAAGCGAGGTGATATGGCATTGCACCAATGGCATCTTTTCTAAAGCGGGCTTAACCTAGTCCAGTTTAAACCCATGAAGACACAGATTAAAGGCTAAAAAGATGCCATTGGTCGTATCACCTGCAGTCGAGCCCGATCAGAAACTTTTACTAAAGTGGTTTTGATTTCAGACACAAGTTTGGATCATTTCTTAAAGTCGTTTAAAATACAGATAACGTTATTCTGATGCTGTAAGATTTTCTTTTAAATTTATTAATTGGAATAATATACCTGTGGGACATTCTCTCTTATTTCTCTTTTTACAAGAATACCAATAACGTGATTCACACATTACAAGTATTCTTCTCTATCCATCATAACCACAATCATTTATTTAATTGTTAAATACAGGTAAATACAATTATTGAAGATCTTAAATAAAACGATATTCCACTATGTTTTATAAATAATGAGCATAGGTAAATACTAATTGTGTATTATTAAGGCATAGGGAGGGCACTACGTTAAAGGGCTTGCTCGTTGCTGTAACAACCAGCTCGAGACACAGGTGTACTTTAACCTATTATTATGCTAACGAAACTTTTAGGACTATACCAATAACAGCAGTTTTACTGATTGACTAAACTTTCAAGTAACAAACCAACACCTCATTTCACATAAAATCTATAAGTGGTAGTATGAAAACTTTAGGAAGGCGGTTAACAATCCACAGCGAGTAATCACACGAGCAAACATTTGAGTAGCGCTAACTTGTACAATCACTAACACACACAGAATCGGCGAACACCCGACAACTATCGAACAAACCGATATTGAATACATTAAGAGGTTTGGCAAACGAGACATTTATTGTTGCCAAAATCAAATAGACTTTTATGAGTTGATACTGTATAGCGGTACAAATCAGTATGCCTCACGTCATATTGACATTACTAGAGGAAAGATCTTCATGTTTATTGTTTCTTCGTATGTAAGTATATTCAGTTATGTTTTAGTGAAATAAACTATTAGCAATTTACCACTTTTAGAATGCACACTGTCCATGCGTGTTATTTTTGTTAACACTCTTGTAAATAAATTAAAGTTATGTATATGATATATGATTAAGTGTCGGTGAAATCTTTCTAATGTGCCGTATCTTTATCGTAGCAAAAAAAATGTAATAGGTAGTCCTAGGCCGGAGTTTAGAATAAGCTTACAACAATTGTCAGACATTTATTGGAATGGATCAGATATTTCACGAAGTAAGAAGGTTAAAAACCTAGGGAAAAGTATTTCTCCGGGGGCTCCCAAATCGGAGAAGTTAGTCGCAAACTATTTGCAGTAGCGGGTTCTTTGCAAATGCTTCGGAACACAAAAAATGCACTCTCACAATCTCTTCTTCTTCCTATTCTGGACTATGGGGATGTCAGCTATTTAGATCTCACTAAAAAGCAACTAAAGAAATTTGATTTCCAAGGTTTGATTGCGCAATGTGATCATGTCTCTGAGTATCGTTCTAAGCTCAAGAGGCTTCCTATACGCTTTCAAATTAATGTTCATATTCTTTCTCTTTTATACAGTATTTTGTTTCATCCAAATACTCTCACTTATCTTAAGGAACGTTTTAAGTTCCTAAGACCTTAAAAGAATTTACAGCTTAAAATGCCGCAACCCTACACTCGGTTCACACACAAGTCTTTACTGGGTTCAAACGGTTAGATAATGGAAATACGTGCCTGCAATATGCCCAACATGCCAAAACCTTGCACGTATTTAAAAAACAAGTAAAGGATAATATCTCTCTCTATCATAAATACTGATTTATATATATTATGTATAAATATATATACATGTACATATGTGTGCATATACATAAGTAACTTAATATGTTTATAGTAAGCAGTATATTAGTACACCACAGGCTACCCAATCACTTATATATCAAGGTCGTGTGGAAGAAATCTGTGTGATAAAACTGCCGATTGGTATACTTAATCATTTGTAACATGTGTTTTTGAAATGAAAACTTATTTAGGCGCATTGAGCACTTTTGAGTGAACAAAAATCATGGAACTCGCGTCATCACCGAACGCTTTCCATGAGCTATATGTATACTGTGTATATATGTGTATTTTTTTAATTGAACAAAAAGCGTGAACTACTATCGGCAGTCCCTAAAGACTGCCTGTATATATATATTTTTTTTGTATTTTACAATGTACATTTTTAAAAGGTGTACATTAAATAAATAAATAAAATAATAACAAAGAATGTAAAAGTTACTGACCATAACGAAATGAGTTAATGTGACTATTTCACAATAAATTATCTGTAAGTCAGGCAGTAGGTGATATTCTGGATTGAAGCAACATAAAGTTGCTTGTTTGTGGAGGCGTTAAATTCACACAATAACATGTACATGTTTGGTTCGCTGTGTAAACATGTGATTTGCGCTGTTTTGTCGTGTTGATGTACCGAACTCCTTACTTGTTAACTTGTATATTTGTACGAGTCAATATGTACCCACTTATTACCTCGCAAACAACTAAATGGAAATTTCATATCAGAAGTTTGCGAAGTGACAAAAGCAGAATTCAATACAATAGAAACAAACTTTAGTTATATCTAAAATATGGTCCTTAGATATACTTCTAAAATATTAGATGTATATATAAGGAGAAGTATGTATGTACTAAGTTATATATATAACGAGAAGTATGCATGTACTAAGTTATATATTTAAGTAGTCAAGACTCATCCCACCTGAAATGTAATAACTTACCCAGTGAAGAAGATTATGTATGACTTTCAGTTTCTCTGACATGTTAACTAATATTATAATGAGATCATATCTTCATACGTCACCATGTTGGCAAACAAAAGACAAGCCACGTGATACAGTCAAGTATCTCTCAGAAGTAACATATATGCTGTAGTTGGTCTTCTACCGTTTATACAAAGCAATTATCGGATCTCCCGAAAGTCGATATTTTACGACATTCTGATTATAAGTTGTCGAGGCGGTTGATGGCAAACATAGTCATACTGAGGAAGGCGACTTCACTTCTTCAAATTATACATGTATGATAGTTTCCATTATAGTATAGGGTGGCAAATGAGCAGACGTAGAGCAGAGTAAGTGACACCTACAACTCCAGAGTCACAAGTGTGCCGTCTTTGAATAAGTCTTTGAAAAGAGGAGACTGAGGTTTGAGTTTCCGGTAAATTAACTGGATATTGGAAACACAATACAAGCATTTCTTAACAATCGGCTTTCTGTGGGCCGTAGAATAACTCCACACGAGCCGGCTCATACGTGGCTCTAATAATGATGAATGATGGCATAAAATTAAAAATTAAATAAATAAGACAGCAATCATCTTTGTACATAATCAGTAGATTCTTCTCTATCAATAAAAGGCTTTCGTGTTGTATTTCATCATGGGAACAATATCAAATTGTTATAGATGTTGAAAAAATTAGAAACTAGGAAACTACAATACTTTGACCTCATTGAGGGCCCAACGGTTTCATAAGTTCAATTTCAGTCCTAATTTTCTTGTAATCAATCTGATATTTATGAAATTTTCGTTTCATCAAATGTCTCGTATAATATTACGGCATCTTAATTTATACGACTAAGCCTCGTCTGGCAAATAAAGTGGAGTCCGCATAATTTTAGCTGTGACAAACAATCTGCTTACCTAGAAAGTGTAACTGGTATTTCATATAAGGTTTTTATTGTCTGTTCCTTCTCACGCTGATACTAACTATATGTTTCAATATTTTTAATATTTTAATGTAGGTCAGAACCTGTTCAAGTGTCTGTTGTGACCTACATTGACAGATATCCAGTTTTAATAAAAATACTAATAAATAGTGAGGGTACCTAGTCAAAAAATATGGTAAACAACAAAAAATTAAAAAAGCCGCCGCACAAACATCACTTCAATGGTTGGAAAAGAGCTAATCTTGTCACGGCTGAACTTTTTTATTTAAATTACAGCTAAAACACTTGATTAAATTATCTTTCTAACTAAAAACATTGACCACATCACATTTGTGAGACCACAGACAGGCACACAGTTACAAACATTGAACTTTTCAAACAATCATTTTTTTATCTCGATGTTCAAAATAATACTTACAAGTAACATGTATCTCAAGCTTCGCATTCATCACATGCAACGCTTGTGTGGTGTTCGGCGCTGGTGTTGGCTTTGGGGGGGGCGCCAGTGACGGAGTCGCTGTGCTGGACTTCGCCGGAGTGCGCTGCCGCGACTCGCACATGAGGGTCGCGTTGTGGAGTTCACGAGCAGCAGTCACTACGGCGTGAGATACCGACACACCTTCTAGATATTGAAAGAGCAAAAGTAAGATCGTTTAGTTCAGACCACAGGTCTAGTCCTTACCGTTAGAGTAAACGTCACACATAGGTAACGTTTAAGATTGCATTTTCAATAAGAAATGTACTTGTGTTTTGTAAATGTTTGAAATGAAAAAAAGTATATAATTAAGAAAATATGAAATATCGAATATGTTGTATGTGTATAGTTTTGTTATAACGACGTTAAGAAGATTTCCATTTATACATTTCAGTGTTTTACAAATTTGCTCACGTTTTACAAAAATGGTCACTGATTGCTTTGTGTATCTAGCGAAACTGTTTATCGAACTTTATATCTATAGGCTGAACATTGTGAGGCAGCTCAAAGTTATGTGAAAAGAGAGACCTCGACTGCTTAATAATAAATAAGAAACTTTGTGGATATTTCACCCCCAACAAGATCGATGTCTAAAGCAAAAAACTCAATATCACTCAATATTTTCAATAAAGTTACTTATTATATTTGAATGATCAAAGACACGTGCGATTATACTGACAAAAACAACAGAGTTTGCTAATTCGAACTGAAGTTAGTGTATGACTTACCTATAGAGTAGTTTGTGTGATGTATCCTAAGATAGGGTCGATGGTCAAGCGACGGTTCCAAGGCTAGTAACCGCCACGTCAGTTCGGGAGGAGGCACACCGCCTGCATACATAATAACATCATCAACATAGAGCATACATGTTCAGTAAGAGAATTAGAGTAGTGGAAGAGCGGGGTTACCTTCAGCGACGCATCGCACTTCCAGCTCAGTTTTATCCCTGACAGGGACCCAGGTGTTGCCGGCGTCCAGACGGCGACCATCCACCGCCAGATATACCGATCGTACTGGTTCTGCACAAGACAAAAACTTTAACAATAGATAGATTTCAAAAGTCATAGGCGAAATAAAACTTGTTTTGTATTGTAGTTGTACTGACCCAATAAATTCAACGAGTCTTCTTTTACTAAAATACATACTTAGCTTTCCATCTTCAAGAATATTGTTTAATTAAAAAAAAATCATCAGCATCTTTGAATTAATTATCTTTAAATTAACAGTTTCAAAATTAAGTTTTGACATATTTTTCGAAATATACTAACGTTGCTAAAACAGGGCCTCGACACATTTTTATAACTAAAGCATAGGTAATGGTTAGCTATCTACCGCCAAATAGTGCTTACTCAACCAACAACTAAGGAAACGTCTATTCAAACCAGTTACTAATTAATAGTTAAATTAGAAAATGCCCCGCCCACCACGTCGAACCAACTTTAATGGACTGGCTGTATTTATATGTAAAGTTTAATAACTAAATAACACGTTATAAGTACGGTATATTCCGCCATAAATGAAAATCTTACCACTGTGATAGCATAATATAGTATCAGCTCATAAAACGAGCTCATTTGCTTACGACGGTACCCGCGGGAGGTCAGACCAAAATGTAATGAACTCTGTTAAGAAGTTAATTCGGCGAGGCTTTTGTAAAACAAACAATATTCACAAGCTAATGTCTTTGGTCTTGTTTATAAGGTTTCGCTAGAGGCTGTATTTTGTAAGGATAATTTTATAATTATGTATTTTTACTAACTATACATTTTTGTTATGTTTGTAATTAGCCTTCTTCAAAGTTACAAGTATTGCACCATCTTGACTGTCCTAATAATTTTTGCTTTCTGGTTTAAATATTCGACAGAAATATATAATTGACCACCGGCGCACCACTAAACTGAGAATTAACGTACTCACCGTAGATTAGCAATCGCGTTGGTTTGCCTGAAACTGTATTCCCCTTTTCATCAGTGTGTGTACACCGCCAGGCGGCTGCATCGCCTCTCGTCGCTCGTCCGACTACTAGCGCCCCGTTATCACGCCACACACCCTCGCCACCAGCAGACGCTGCCAATGCGGAACTTGATGCCGTTGCTGGCAAATTTAAAGACTCCCCATCCTTGTACCAGCGCACTTCACTCGCGTTGCTGATCTCGCACGGGATGCGTGCCACTGAGTGAGCTTCTACAAGTAGCTCTCGCTCTAGTTTTGCTGCCTAGGGAATAGCGAAATGGGAATTAATCAAGAACCCTCGCTTGTTGCCCAAAGGTATAGACCTTTTATTTATGCTAATATAAATAATATGCACATTAAATACTTTTTGCACTTCACTGGCTACATCCATCAACATCTATACAAATAAATAAAATTGGAGTGTCTATTTGTAATATTAAAATAACAGTTTTTGACTAATTGCATATGGATGTATACACGGTACATATACCAAAACAATTTTTTTTTCAATTTTTGTCTGTCTGAATAATCTCTGAAATGGCTGGACCGATTTTGGCGGGACTTTCACTGGCAGATAGCTGATGTAACAAGGAGTAACTTAGGGTACTTTTAATTTAGAAAAAGAAATAGAACTTCACGAAAAAAAATTAAAACCAATTAATATTTTGTAATTCTTCTTTTAATCGAATACGATTAAAAGAAGAATTTCATTAAAATTAGTATAGGTATTTCTTAAATACAGAATTAATAAGTTATTGTAAACTCTGCGAACTGAACAATGACTTTTTTGTTAAATACCACGCGGACGAAGTCGCGGGTAACAGCTAGTTCTTAAATAATTTTGATTACTGATGTAACTTTAATTGGACTAGTTTGCCAAAGACGGATAATTAGTCACTTTCTACCTAAGTGTGGATAAACTCCTATAGCAAGCTCCCAGAAGCGCATACGCCACTTGGTTTAATAAGTGAAGTTTGACGGCCTTAGATATCTCAGATCTTTAAATTTTATATTTTTAAATCAAATATATATATTTGCAAAGCAATTTAATCATAGACGTGATGAGATGAGACGGGATGGGGCACGTGATATAAATAAAAATTATTCCTTTTCTTAACAATCTTAGACAAAAAGTTAAAGACATAACGAACTGCTCATGCAAATGTAAATGAAGACAGTTTAGGTGCATTTGCGCAGAGATTTTAGTAATGGCGTTGTTAGACGTAATGAAGTCCACGCGACAAATTGTGAGAAAAATAGCGAAATACTTAACGAGCTGAATTCATTCCAGAGTTATTGAAGAGGACAAGAGTAAAACAAACAGAATCGGAATCAGAATAAATATTCACTTGCATCTAGTTTTTGTTAAATTATTATATGTAGTTCTCGAAATTTCTCGGAACTCTGAACTCAATTAAACATATCATTTAGTTCAGTGTTCTTTCATAAATTAAGAATTTACTTACAGTCTAGTACTGTTGTGATTCAGTGCGTGTGTGTGTGTTGAAGAAATCTTTAGAATTTAATTGGCGTCTCGGTGTAATCATTTATGGAAATTAACATAAAACATCACTGAATGCAAATGTTACGTGTGCATTACAACAACAATAGCAAATTTTAATAAGTGTAGAGTAAGCACCAAAACGTACATTAATATCGATACCTTAACAAACAAATTTCATCGCTATCGAAGAGAGGACCAGCTAGCGTGATGAGAGATCCTACTAACGCATTATAACTTCTTATGCTGAAGACCGTCAACTAGCAAGTTCGGTCACCCTCCGATATAAAGGGAGGATGACGTTATCCTTATGTTGTCGAAATAAAAGAAAAAAAAAATCATTGACTTTGGTTCGATGAGACATTAATATATGGTATACATATATAGAGAACATAACAATATGTAGTAGTGGTAGACAGATTAGAAATAGAAAAGAGTTGTTAGGCGCTGAAAGAGTTTTTCGGCATTTCCTGATACGGGATAGGTGTGTGTGTGATACGTGACCAAGGTCACTGATACATATTGTTAAATGCAGTGTATCAATGATATTATATAAAAAAAGGTAGACATTCACTAGCGCGCGCTAATTGTTGAAGAGAAATGTAGACAACTGTAATGATTTCATTTAGTCGGTCAGTAGAAGCTAGCGAATAAACACGTCAAAGCGGCTCCGTAAAGTATTAATATAATTATATATATTATTACCAAAATTCCAAGCGTTGTGTGCAGAGAAGGTGTAAATATTTATAAGTACTTAATAGTAGTATTTTGTCATGGTTTTGTTAGCCATTTATTGAAATTATTAAATTAACTCCCGTATTCTTAAAGTCACGGTAAAATCTTAAAAGGATAGAGAACATATAACGGGCGCCTCGCGTGAGTCATAGATTAATGAAATAGAAGAGATATCGTAGGTACAATACATAGCATCCGCGTCCTGCTGAACTGTCTAATTAAAATCTTAGTAGTTTTTTTATTTCATATATATGCTCATATTACTGCCACGTAACATCGCTTCTCGTAATTCATACATACATAATGTACACACATATGTTCATACACTCACGTCTGTACTCCCGAAGGGGTAGGCAGAGGCGTAATTGACGCCTACATTTTAGTACCATTTACGTAGGGGGCAATCGGCAACAGGGGGCAAACCTGTGGCCGTCATTCTTGCACTCGTATTTATATCCCCTAAGGATGGGAAAATGGGAGTATATTGAAAAGAAAGGTAGGATAGGTAAGGAAAAATATTGCTTATACAGATTGATCGGGAAATATAAGCAGTAGCTCAAAATTCATACAGGCTACAAGATATCACGAACTAAAATAATTTTAATTTTAATACTGAATACAACTACTAATACTGAACCATTCAAGGGTGGAACGGGTGTCTATGGGCGGCTGTAGTCACTTACCATTAGGTGACCCGCCTGCTAATTTGTATCGCAAAAAAAAAACTGAATAAAACTACCCAAACTACCACAAAAATATTATTTATATTCCAAGAGATTTATAATACAATTGTTTTGTTTTTGCTACAATTTGTTTTAACGGAACACTCATCACCAATCAGAAGCTATTGGCAAACATACAGTTTTGCGATATTCAATGTCATCTGTAACAGTTCTAGCTATTTTATAATTTACTAAGTACTTCAAGTGCAACTCACAAAATATAGCTATCTCTTTCTCTACCATGCATTCCGTATTAGCTTTTGCATTCTGAATTTAATGTATGTATACACCTATAAATAAGTACGTCATGTCATACAGCAACAATAACCGGACGCCGTTCAGTATGAAAGTAACCTATATTTCTTTAAATATCATTGTAGTGTATCTCATATACGATGTGGAGCGAAAGAAAACTAAAAATAGTTAATAAAAAAAGAAAGGGTATATAAATAATAATCAATTGGTGTAAATATCAAGTGGAAAAACACATAATCCTATTTACGTAATAACTGTAATTTATATAAGCAGCTTACATACGAGTACATACGACAAAAGGACGTCGCCGGCGGTCTTCTATTTAGTAATTACCTGTGGTTGAGTATGCTGATGTCTTGACTCTTGCCTGGGAGGGTTCCGTGGTGCATGTTGTGCCTGCGCTGGTCGTATCACAAACGTGTCAAGTCTTGAGGATGCCCTAGGTCCTGGTGCAGCACCTGCGTCGCCGATGGCGTCACGCACAGCACCGCGAATGTTTAGAATTGTGTCACCAGTCTTCACACGACGTTCGCTGCCGCTAGTGGTAGACTGGGTGCATAAAGAAATAAAACCAGTGGATTATTTATATACCAAACAAATCTTGAAGTACATGTTTATTCTAGTATTTAAAATTTTATTTAGATTGAGTATGGCTAGGCAATTGCATAAACAATTCTTGAAAAGCTGTCACGCAAAATGTTTTCGATGGTGGATCTCATCTTCGACTATTAACTATTCGTGGTAAAACTTATTAGGTACGATACTTTTTTTCCTATCGTTTGTTTGATCGTGATCTCATAGTACCTCTCCCGTTTAATATTAAATTAATTCTGACTTGATTTCTTTTAATTACTTAAAGAAAATTAAAATGGTCACTTACTTTGTGTGTCCGATCATATTCTTGTCCTGCACTACGCTTAACTCTATTCTCTTTATTGCTTTGTACGTTCGTTGCGTGTTCAGTCTCTGCTGCATGGGATGTGGTGTCAGGGGATAATTCATTGTCAGGAATTATATTGGAAGCAGTTTCAACACTATTGTCGGGTGTTATGTTAGCATCAATATTGACTACTTGAGCTGTGTCAGTATTAGGTACAATATCAGTATCAATGTTAGTAACGGTATTGTGTGATACGTCAGTATAGATATTACTATCAGGTGAGGTGTGTTCGTCTCTTAGTACGGGGTAGAGAGGTGCATCCCGGACCAGCTCCGCTGCATCAACCGGGGCCGGGACGTCGGTGCTGCTCCAGTCGGAGTGAGCAAAGGAAAAACCTGGGAACAAGGAAGAAATTGTCTGTAGAGAGATCTAAATTAATTATTTAAGATTAGTGTTGTTTCAGTTTCCTAAGTTCTAGTCAAACCTTTGTCAAAGTTATAGGTATAAGTGTTTTATATATATTGTAAGTAGACTGTACTGAACTGTTTCTTGTTGCGTAAACTACATGAAATTAAAACTTTGTGAACCTGCACAATACTTGTAAATAGATTTAAAATTAAAGTAAACATTACAGTAATAGGTAATATGCATAAAGGCAATATATGTAAAGAAACAATTTCTCACGATGTTACATTCTAAGGTTCATAAATATTTTGTCATCTACTTACATCTAGTGGTATAAACAGATAAATAAATAAATGTTACTCACTTATCTTATATGTACATAAATAAACTTAAGGTAAATTGTATAATTTTATGATCAATAGCATTTCTTTACTTTTAATATGATATACAGCAACTTTGTCATCTAATATTTCGTACATGGAAGTGAATTCAGCATAATACTCTGAAATTTTTCAACACACTATAACGAGTTTAAAGTCTTACCAACTCAAATAAGTAATAAGCTTAATAACAATAAAAGCGAGAGAGGGAAAATCTAGTCTTGCCTTGCCTTTGAGGATTGCCTTAATCTAAAAAGTGTTTTTTATCCTAATATATATTTAACATAATTTTATGATGCGGCGATTAATAATAAAAGAGTCGAAATCTAAATGTGCAAATGAAGTTCAGCTCCCGTTTATATGATTGAAGTGGACGATGGTTGGCGACACGCGTCTAAGAGTGCCGTTGATAGTGGATCATCTCGAGTCTGCTGTTACTTAAAATTGCGCAAATTGCGGGTTTGGGTTTCTTGCCTGTTCTTGTTCCTGCCTTAATGTCCCAATGTACGCAAGTATTGAAATAGGTAACGAGCTCCACGACTGGTTTAGTCTGATTAGTTTCTACTCCTGACATTTGTTAATACAACTAATCGCTTTAACCGAAATAATTAGAAAAATTATCTAAGTACGTAGTATAATATGTACTGTACACCTATACAATATGTTCAAGATGATTCTCTGCTGAAATGACATAAAAACAGCGTAAAAAGTGGCCCTGATTCTCAGCTAAGTACAGCGTAAATCACACTGATATTTTTGCAACATTTTAATCGCGAACCCCATTTGTGCGGTGACTATGAGTCTTTGTTTTGTTCGGATAACATTAGGTCTTAATTTAATATACTACCTATGTGAGAATACATATAACGCTATGCCCTACGTGACAATACAAATATACTTTGATTACGCCCGCCACTCACGCCTGTATCTTTGGAAGGGATGACAGAGGTCCCAGAATAAGTGAATTAGAATTTAGTTCCTTTCTATGTGACAAGCCTATTGATGTTATCCGAGGAACTCTTTATTAACTAAATATGGCAAAAGCCATCTATATTGAAAGGGAAAGGTAAGAGCAAAGAATATTGCTATACTATTATACTATAATATAATATCGGTAGGTTACTTTTGATAAGATTCACACATAAACCATAGAAAGAAGTTGAAACGATTTATGATATATTTGATGTTACCGAATCGTATTTCGGCAGAAGTAACAATTAATAATAATGTTTACACAACAGTATTACAACGTCTCACGTAGAATTTATACAGATGTTTATGACAGTATAGAATACATTTTACCTTCGAAATAATTCACAAAGTTCCAACTGACATCAGAAGCGGGCTGAAGGTCTGAAATAAGTTTTTAGAATGTATTTTGTAGAAAAATACTTAAAGATAATTAAAAAATATTTCTGTTAATTACAAGGTTTAAGGATTTTGATAATGCAATAGACGTGCCTCTGCTTGGTAACTTGAAAATGAACTATGAACATAGTGCAAGAATATAGAAAGCTACTCACCAGTATTCGGTACTTTTTATGATATTAAACTTTTATAATTTGTATACATAATTAAAAGTTATTCAATGTGAGTCTTAATTGCGTATGTATTTATGGTATAAATACCTGTTAATTACTCGACGCGAAAGAAGGTACAGTACCTTCTTTCGCGTCTTAGGATAGAACTTAGGATAGAACTACAGGAGAACGATAGTGATCATTCCGGCATAAATGAAGTCCGAATATACACGGACGGCTCCAAGATGGGGTCAGGTACTGGAGCCGGGGTGTACTCACTAGACCTAAACATAAAAATATCGCTGGCACTAGGCAAGCACAGTTCGATTTTTCAATGCGAATGTGTTGCTCTAACATACGCAGCCCTCGCGGCTATATCTAGAGGCATCAAGCAATATCATAATACATCCGCATACTGTCAGATAGTATGGCGGTACTAAGGGCCCTAATGGGCAACACCATGAACTCGGGTCTCATCTACGAATGCCACCAGTCGCTAGAACGCTTGGCCTCGGCGAATGGGGTAACTCTTCAATGGATCAGGGGGCACAGCAACTCACTCGGTAAAGATGCCGCCGACGAGCTAGCAAGGAAGGGATCTACAACACCAGTGGCAGGCCCTACCACACTCCTGCCACTGCCCTTCAACTTATATCGCTCCTGGGTAAGGCAAAGGACTCGAGAAGTACACAATAGCAGATGGATGACACACCTGGCTGTAGGCAATCCAAACTGGTATTAACAGAAATATCACCACGTTTATCTCGTAGACTCATCAGTCTTCATAGAACGGACATCCGAATAGTGGTCGGAAGCATTACAGGCCATTTGGCTCTGAACCATATCGACCTTTTCGTCATTAACGCGACCGATAGCCCCCAGTGCAGGGGTTGTCTGAGCGCGGAGGAAACGGCCGCCCACGTTATCCTGGAATGCGAGGGCGTGGCTGCACAACGGGCAGAAATCCTTGCAGGCGCGAGGACGCTCCTAGAAGCCTGTGAACGCCCCAGGAGGCTTCTGTGCTTCTGGAAGGAGCTAGGCTGGCTCAACTAGTCAGCCTCCTGGACGCATAATGGACCGAACATGAGTCTAAATGCGGAAACAGAGCCCTTTACCATTACCATTACCATTACTTGACGCGATTAACGATTCAGTATCCCGCATTTAACATCTTTTAATTATTATAACAGATTTAAAGACAGAGCCACGGTATAAAGGATTTTTATATAACAGGAGGATTATTTCCTCTAGATAGTAAATGCATTTAAATATCAACTCACTCATAATGAATATAACAATACATACACCACACTTTACTCGTAAAATAAACAGAGATTGATGTACGTATCTTTAAAATTAAACCTTAAGTTTATCAAATGTTCAAGTGTTTGTGATGCGTCTACTTGTTACGATAAACTATATTATTAAAATAATGTAACGCACTACAGTAATGTTTTTTACATAATTGTAATACAGTAAGCTACATAGTTTATCGCAACACGTACATGTATAGATATATAAAATAACAATAATAATCTTAACACATCTCACACACCACCGTCTGATCCCAAATTAAGCAGAGTTTGTACTATGGTAGCTAGACAGATGATAACCATACTTACATACTTCTAAATACATACATATTATAGATAAATGTCACCCAGACACACACTACACTAGACCAACTAGTCAGTATATATACATATATATATATTTATATATATATATATATCATTAACCCAGTATCCTCAGATTTAAAGTATTTTACATTCGTTGTGGAACAGTCGTTGCCAGAGCACAAAATTGATCACTTCGTGGTGTGGCCAGGCATGTCATGAAATGTTTGTTGTTCAGGAAATGATACTAACTCCTTAACATACTTTAAGAGCAAGACTGAAGTACTTTATAATATGGCGAGATCATTAAAATAAAACAGCTACATCACATTATCTAGGTGGATATCGCGATTTTTTAATGAATCATTTCGACTGAGAGTTATTTTGTTCTAAAAACTAAAATTGATTAAGAAAAATTACACATTTGCAATTTCTCTAAACCATATGATGGAGATCCTAAAGTAATGATTGATGAAGCCTAACGGTTGATTGCTATATCATCAGACACTCGCGTTTTAACGATAAGACTAGTCTTAATTGACTATTTATTAAAAATTGTTGGCCACATCATAAATCAGGCAATTGTATGATCTGGCCACGTCAGATATAATACGTGTTTGCCTCGTATTCGAAAAGTTATTAAAACATTTGACAGAAGTAACAGTAAATTCCAAACATGAGTATTTGAATATCTGCGTCCTAATTCGTATTTATTTCATGGTTACCCCACACCGGCGACATAAAAGGTCAGAGGCGTGGGAGGCAGCAAGTGTCGCGATTCGCGCGCTCACTTAGCGACCCGTGAGCCTAATACCTTCCTTAAGATCTGCCGAGTAGCGAGTTATTCACACGAGAGAGAGAGGGTATCTAAAATGTGTTTAGAAACACATTTTAGATACCCAAAGGTATCTGAAATTGTATATCCACCCAGCCTCGATGAACTTATTTTCTTTGACATAAAGATTTGTTTGATTGGGCGCAACTAATATAACGCTTGTTGCTCTATTAGTTAGTGATCCCAGTTAATACCGGGTGTCGTAAGTTCGATGCTCACACGAAAAAAAAAAGTGTTATCTACAAACTTTTGTCCCGAGGCTGGGCGCTTTTTGTGTCCATTGGTAGTATATTTGTAAAATGCCCGCGACACAGGAATAAAAAAAAAACTATTGCTTACGCTGTCTGGAATTCTATATATATATAACTTATACACAGGATCTTTTAAATACATGTTGACATTACACTCAAGTTTATTCGTTGGAAATACGTTGACACCGTTTAAGTTGATAATGTCAAAGAATCTCTATACAGGCAGGTGTTATGCATTAGATAAGGATTTAAAATTGAAGGGCAGACTTGTTTGTTAACAACTAAACCACGGAACTAATTTGGCGAACGCTGTTCTGATTTATTGGCTTGACCATAAACTGCGTCTGGCACCAAGCGTCTGGCACCAAGCGTCTGGCACCAAGCGTCTGGCTAAGCATATTATGTTTGTGTTTTGGCAACGATTAACGCAGTGTTTGGTGGGGATTGAATATCATATGCGTTATTTAAAGCAATTGTTTTAACTAATATTGGAATAAAAACTAACCTAATATTGACAAAATAATTTCAATAAATATTTTCATATGTGCGATGTTGGTATTACCTCATAAATGTTCTATGTGAGCCAACACATGTTTTTAATGTTTGAAGTTATGTTGTCTTGTCTCATGTAACATAGTTACAGTATGGCTGTCTGATATAAAAGTTAATAAGATTAAAATACTAAATATAATGCTAATAATGAAAATAAGAGACCTGCTTAGATATGTGATACTTTGCATTGACGTTTCAGTCAGGCCAGTGTCTTACTATTATGAAAACTCCTAAAAGCGGAGAAATTTGTATTATAATGTTGCCAATTAAAAAAAATAATTCAATGTTGTGTTGTTACATTTTTTAAGTTATTAGTTGTGTCAAATTTTCGCCTGCCGTATTTGCGGACGGATATGGCCGGTGACCTTCAAACGTTCAAGAAAAGAGTGTACTCCTACCTAAAAGGCCACCGACGCACTTGTGACTCTTACGTTGCGGGTGTCTATGGGTGGCGGTAATCACTTACCATCAGGTGAGCCGTCTGCTCGTTTGCCCCCTATCGCATTAAAAAAAAAGTGTGCATCTCGGGACGCCCGACAGAAGTGGTAATTTAAACTAATCTAAGTTGACCTATTGAAGTGTTTATTTCCGTCACTTGCCCACTAACTTGCCCACCCACTCGCCAACGCACTCATCCATTCACTCGCTCACCCTCCCACTCACTCACTCACTCGTCTGCCCCACTCACTAATCTGTCTGTGCTGTCTAGCGCCGTGGGTTAGAGTGAGATAGGAGGAGCCTGTCTACCGCTGCCGTAAGCGTGAGAGAAAGGGAAACCATCTGGCTTCCCTTTCTCTCCACGCCAGTCTATCTAGACGGCAATGCCGGCACACCCCTCTGCTGATGACCTCGGCGGAGCATAGTCCATGGAGATTTCCCCACTTAAAAAACGGCAATAGGCCTGCCTCCTATTGTGTTAGAAGTAGAAATACAACTCGCGATTGGCAAAATGTTAGTGTTTATTACTTCTGCCTACCCCTTCAAGGATATGGGCATATGTATGTATGTAGGTACAAAAAAGAATTAAAGAAAAAACAAACTGGTCGTAATATCAAAGGTGACACTGACAAGCTCTCCCTAACAAGACACTTTTTGTTATTCCAACTTTTCCCATTAAAACAACTATGTGTGTTTACCTCAACACCGACCGACACGTGTCCCCGCGTGCGTCGCCACGTGTCGCTTACATTAATAGCTCTCGTTGATCACGTCAGGGTTGCCACCCGCATTATTATACCTACATTATTATTTACTGAATCTTTGTAAATTTATGAATGTGCTGGAGAAGATACGCTATAGATATATATGATATACATGATGTTTTACAAAACCGTACAAATCAATTTGTTAAAAGGCACTCTTCATTCATTGCACCTTATAACAACGGATGCTACACGATTGTATGGTCGTTGGTACTATGTCTGAATGGAGTGACTTTGATGAAGGGAAATTACATTATGGTGGGCAAAAAAAAAGGCGTTTGAGATGCCACTTCCTACCCCTGTAATGATTAATACGGGGGTGTATGTATGTTTATACGTATTAGTTTTAAGATCTTGGTTAATATGAAAGCTTACGTATAAATAAATTCGGAGATGAGTATTGAGTTATAGAAACCGTTTATTATGTGGTTTTCTATAAATAGAAACCGCCGTCAGTTTCAACTCAATATTTACCCAACAATGAAGTTCATTCAGTGGCAACCATACTCGTCATTAAATATCGACCACCGTTCAACTCGGAACGAAGTCCCGTTCATTACAGACATTACGTAGTACAATACAGGCCACTTGTGAACTCTCCCCCCTCGCCTCTCCAATTTAAAGTTAAACTCGACTTTGTTAACTTCTCTCGTGAATTACTTGACCATTTTTGTTGAGGCCCTTTTGTTGTTCCACTTTAATCTTGTTTCTCCTTGCAACTTTTTATTATTTTAACAACTATTATTCGACTAAGATCAACATAGCTTTAACGTTTGTGTGTTGCAAAAAGTAATACCATATGATTTGATTCGCAGTAAAAAAGCTCAGACTCAAAGTGATGATCCTCTTGCTACATATCGATAGATAATTAAATTCTCGTAATGTATAAAATATCAAGTAAGCTAGATTACAACTTTATTAATTTATGAGTGAATTGCTACTCTAGATGATAGTAGAACCCGTAATTATACTTGAGTATATGTGTACGTATACAATATGTGTACGTATACAATATGTGTATGTATACAATAAATATACTTGAGTAGACCATGAATGTGAAGTTACTATTATGTAGTTCAAACAATAAACTACAGAATATATTTTCTAGACCTCTGACGTTTCATTCAGCCAAACATTTACAGAAGGCTTTACACACTTTGACGGTTAACTATAGCAGTTCAACCTACGAAGCTGCAATACTTTAAAATATTCAAAACCTCGTAGCAGTTGGTGAATAAAGCTAAGGCTAAAGATATCAAGAGTCATAATACGATAGGTTTTTTCACTATTAGAAGCAATCATTATTTTAACGTAAAAGAGTCCGTCCACACTGAAGTTTTATTAAAGATACATTGCTCTTTCAAAGAACCATTGAGGTGAGTCGACACATTGACCGCGAGTCATCGACGTGGAAACACGTAAACATTCGCTCGTTCGTCGCGATCGAAGTGCACATCAGCGGTGTAAGTGAAGTCACTGGTGTGCATAAACTATACATTTTACGACTTCTTACCTCACTATGTATACGTTTTACGGGAGCAATTTGTATTCCTATGACAAATTGTTTGCAATACATCATGACGTGTATGTAAACTTGTGCTTTTTTGGGTTTACGGGTTATAGGTCCATAATTGTTATTTTGCCTTGATATCTGATGTATCAACTCATTAGGCACCTTATCATATTTCATATTTTATGTTTGTTTTTCGTTAAACGTGTTCTCAATTACCTACAACACAAAATATTTTATACATTTTTACACTGTGAACAGGAAATCGAAACCTAATCTAACATAAACATGTGGATATAAAAATAATATGAAGATTAAATAAAATCAGTAACTAGTAAACGCTTGATGCATTTCCTGAGCGGGGCCATAAACACGGTCGCTACCGCATGCGGTCAGAGGGGCGATCAGGATTGTCGGTGGCGACCGCGCGGCCTACAGTCGGTTGTCTGTGCCCACCGCGTGGAATTAATAGCACCCATTCGTTACGCAGACAGGCCGTGGATCACCCACTCGCTTATCTCTCCGCCGCGACGCATTAAATACGCAAATGAGTATTTTACTTTAACTTAAATGTTGTCTAGAGAACTCTACACAACAAATGTATATACCTACATACATACAGATACATTTTATTAACTTTTAATGGTGGGCAAGAATAACGGCTTCAATAAATAACTTACTCTAATTTCTTTAGTTTAAAGCTTTGATCAATTTTGCTTCAACGTGAGGTTTCAAAGTTAACCACATAATTAAGATACAACTTAAAAGAAAATTTAGGAACATACGAATAAAATAATTCTAATCAATTGATAACTACAAAACCTAACATCGACAACATACGTTATCGATGTTAGGCTTTACATATATGTGTATTTTCTACAAATAAACGTAATCTAGATACTGGTGAAATATGTACATGAGTTACATGATGCAGAATGAAATACATGTATTGAACGAAAGTAAGTAACCTTACTACTGTTATAAACACATGAGCTGTATGATGCAGTACATAACGCGACTATTAAAAGCAAGCTATTTAATCTTACTACTACTATAACTTCGAAACTTTGTATAAATGCCTGGAATAGCACATAGTATTTTTATGCAGTTATTTAGAGTAAGAAAATTTACACGCGAATAAACTCTAGCGCAGCAACTAGCCAAGAACATTTACGTAAACTCCGTTCTTTTGGGCTGTGTCTCGGAGTGCGAAAGGTGCTCACGTTATTACACCCCTTCCTCAAAGCGCACCCCACACATTGACAATAGGCAAATAGCCCTCTTTGTAGTCAATTTGCACAGATTCGTAATAGCATAAACATTTGTTGCTGCTGTGCGCTCTACCGACTGTGACACTGACACAATTAGACAGTTAATCGTTGACATCCACGTCTGCACTAAGTTATCGTAGTTAAGTTATATTGTTAGTAGTCAATGGAAGCAGTAACGTAGACTGACACAGCTCAGGTTTCCTTTTTCTCAGTCCTTCCGTAATTTAAAAACATGTAGAACGAATATAAGCGCTTGAAAGTCAGAAAATTATTTACTTAGGTATAACCGAGTATATGTGGAGCAAGATATTGAGAATCGGTTACATGTATTGCTGTATTGTATACGGAACTGTAATCCTGTCCGTTTAGTTTGTCTTATGTCTAAGACTGTAACACGTTTAAATAGTAAAGTTTCATTTCAAAATAATTATTCTGACGTCATTACAATATAATTGTAACAGATTCACATGTTTACTTTACCATCGCTTGCTGACCACGATACCATTGGGATTCCTCTGGACAATGCTCGCGAGAGCTCTCAACTAACTCTACTAACTAGTCATAACACCAGAGGAGA
Source organism: Tyria jacobaeae (assembly GCA_947561695.1). NCBI lineage: Eukaryota > Metazoa > Arthropoda > Insecta > Lepidoptera > Erebidae > Tyria > Tyria jacobaeae. The sequence goes on from OX387227.1 coordinate 16,649,480, forward strand.
AGCTGAAGATAGCCCATGCGTATCTAGTGCCGCATAAGGATCAAAATATTAACCTTATTCCACGAAGACAGAGCTGCAAATCGTAAGCCACTGTTTGATGAACTAAGTAATATTACTGGTATGTGATTTTCAGCTATATTTTAATAGAATAAGATCACATTGTAAAGTGTACTAGTGTAAAAATACTAGTTACTTTGCCGCTCAGTCTGAGGTGACCCCAAGTCGCTCGGCTAGATTTGTTGTTTGTTCCCCAGGGTTCCAAGTATCAATTCGAAGTAACCGTGAACAGGGAACACCCAGAAAGTCTAGTATAGATTATCCATTACCGAGATAAGGTGAAATGTCTTTAACTCTATTAGCTGCAGATTTATAATAATAAATAAAAAAATATGTTCTTTTTCAAACAATATTTAATTATAAAATATTTTAGGTATCGAGAATACAAAGCTGTCAAATGTAACGTAACAAATCTCTGTTGTTAATGATTCGACGGTTTAGTCCCTCATCAACAATTTATGTATTAATGAAAAGAGTAGCAACCCTATGATTTAGGGATGTTTACGAGTGGGGCTTAGCGAGTAAACACTTAACATTTCAGGAAGTAAAGTTGCAAGGTAAGCGGAGATCAGCAATAGAGCCGCATCTTATTGTACCGAAAGACACTAGTCGAAGGTCACTAGTGGAGAGAACGAATGTAGTGTTCCGTAGGTAGTGTTTCGACAATTACTTTGAGCTTTTACTATTAAACGTGTAATGCGTATACATTTAGTATTAGCTTCTCCTTCAAACGACTGCAATCTAGTAGGTAATAATAATATTTTAGGTCGTAACACAGTGCAAGCGCCAAATATTTGTCCCGAATCTAAGTGTTCTTTGATCTAAACATGTACGAGTAGTTAGGCTTACTTATCAGCCTGTATAACAAAAAGCCTATTTCTCATAGTATACACCAAGTAATTTAATATCGGAAAGTATTACTAAAGTAAAAGGTAGGTTACGAATTATGGTATATGTAATGTTGATTTTAAGACTGCCGCGAGGTAAGGTTCGTATCACAGTCTCGTAATAAACGCAACAGTTTTACTCAGTTCTAGCGGCCTACCACCTACAAACTTGTACATTATAATAGTACATACATACATACATAATATCACCTCTTTCTCATAGGGATAGGCAGAAACCACTTCCCTCCCTTTAGCTACGATTCTGACATACCCTTCTCGCTTCTTCAACTTTGATTCCGTTCCGCATACAGGCTAAAGGTTCTTTTGACCTGGCATTAGCTTAAAGATTCCTGTAATATTGTAAATTCTATCTATTATCGAAATACCATCAAGCACGTAAGTGGTGTTCACATTGAGATCATTTCCGTCCGCCGCACCGTTCGGGAACACCACTTGGAGCTAACAGGAGCGATTGGCACGTGTGCCGGTAACTGCTGAACGCTTTAACGCGCGATCCCGCATAATGTGTGTTCAACAGCATCATTATACACCACCGAATGGGAGGAGAGTGGGGTAAACTCAACCTGGAGGTGTGAGGCGAGGCCGTGTTCAAGGAATGTTCTGATTATGTAACTAAGTACTGCCGGCTGTGCCTACTCTTAATTTTGTTGGTTTATGTCGCTCTCGCTCAAATAAATGTAAGGGGCAAGTAATATATTTTAAGTGGGATTTCCTTTACGATGAAGTTTATATTTAATGTGCGAGAGCAAGAGCTGCATTATATAATATATGTGTTTATCATTAAACCATAATCATACCACCTATGTAATCAATTTCACAGTTTCGATTATTGTATAACTGTGTACATTACATTCTACAAGATACCTTCCTCCTGCACCAGAAATTAAATTGGGCTTATTTTGACCGCGTAAATTTTCTACAGTAGAAATAATATTTTTATTGATACAAATTCAATTAAGTTTAAAAGTTATGTTTACAATACAAAAGCAGTCACATTATTTTATTAAAAATATTAAAATAACATTGGTTAGGATTTGCCAGTACATATATTTGTACCCATAAATACTATACACACCTTATAAAGAAACTAACTGAGAAACCCAAAAGGGAAGGTACAAAAACTCACTCAGTTCTAACTACACGTACAGTAACAATTTTAAAACGTTAGTAGTTACTAGGTAGCGAAGTATTCATTTTACCCTCCTCTTTCTTCTCTGCCTTCACACAGAGCGCACAGGTGGGGGCGTCTCAAGGAAAGTAAGGATCTTGTCGGCGATGTGCACATCAGAACAAAAGGCTGCCGTGACAATACCTTGTAGAGATACGCTACACATTCACTAGATGACAAGTAAGTACCACAAACAAACAAATGAACAGCTGTAATGTGTCAAAATAAACATACCAACGAGACAATATGTCGCAGGTAACTTTAGCGGTCATATGTTGCAAAATTTATTCTAGTAAATTTATCCGTTTGTGTGTGACCAATCTACTCATATCATTGACGTGTCTATTCGGGTTCAAAGAAATTCTCTACCACCTTGCAGTGTAGTTTTCCCAATAGACAAAAAAGCATTGCAAAGTTTGTTATAGGGAGAGCAAAGTACGAGTGACATATTTATTTTAGCAGGCGCGTTGTTTACTTGCTTACTTGCCATTATAGAGCTATAACAAAAAATGTTCAAAGAGCTTCAATGTAAGAAGTCTAGTCTCCATAAGACATTTTTTTAGGCGAAAATATTTACATTTTCAAAATTACACATCTTTTAGTGTAGAAATTAAACGTTAGAGTAGCGGGCACTAAAGCTTTGTATACAACTTAGTGTGATCCGTGCAATTTCGGTATAAGTGCATTACTAACAGCTCATGTTTTTTTTTTACAAAGAACTTCCGCAGTAGGATTAATTCCTGTGTCGCGGGACTTTCAAACATTCAAACAACGAACACAAAGAACACCCAGACTCAGGACAACAAGTTGAGGATTACACAAAGTGTTGTCCCGTGCGGGGATCGAACCCAGAGACAGGATTTATCCTATCCTATCCAACGATTCTAAAACTTTAGGCCACAAATATAAATTGTATATACCAGACACATATCACTCTTAGACTCACAAACAAACACATGCATATGCATACACACACACACACACACACGTCTTAAGAGTACTACGTCAGTAGTACTCTTAAGACGAACACAGCGCTAATAAAATGTTTAGTGTTCTCGAGAATGGTTATAGGTTACCACCTTAACACAAGTTGAAACTTATTCTAAGTGCCAGTTTATCGTAAATACTATATATATATACTCGTACATCGTGTTTGTGACGCTGTTGAGGTATTTTTGTGCGAAATCGTGAATAATAAACCTTTATCTAATCTTATCTGTTGTCACAACACTCGGTACGGTTTCAGGTTACAATATTGTAACACCACAAAGCCTTTGATATTGGTTGAGAGCGAGTGGACACAATACTCGCGCTACTATTGCACGCTTCTATTGCATCGTACTGTGTCCGTAGTCAATACTGGATGTTATTGATGTAATATATCCACTTGACTGATACTGTCCTTTAGTTCATAAACGTTTTGTTTATTCATGCAATTCGCTCATCTGACAAAGTATGTAAAACACCGGTTTGTAACCTTACACGAGTTAATTTAACCCACTTTAAAGGTAATCTCGTTAAATAAGTTGTTGTTAAATAAGGTCAAATGAACTACTACCCCTTTTGAAGTTGGTCAAAAAAGGTCAAGTTATTATACATGCGGTTACTTTGATATGCTGTCCGTTTACGCCTAAACATACAAACAACGGGAACCGGACATAACATTTTTTTTCAAGTTTATAAACGAGAATGGTAACTGAATAAATAAACATTATAAACCAATAAATACTATGACAAAGGGTAAGCGCCGACATACAAACATAATATATCACCTATATTATGTATTCGTAATGTTGTCAACGAATACGGTTTTTGCCTTTTAAACAGCATAAAATATTAAAAGTACCTACGAGCGACAATTGAATAATTATCGTAGCCATCGATCCTAGTTCCGTTTGAACCTGTCTCACAGACGAGAACGGATAATCCGAACCGCTGATACAGTTAGGAAACGTTGTCATTATGTTAAGTCATCGCCATATCTATCTTTTCTATGGATTCTTTGATAGCTTTTATTCTATAATGACAAGAAGTCTCAAAGACAAACCATACGGTTCTATAAAGGTAGGCAGCTGGGCACTTGTAAGTTTCAAAGTACACAAACCTGAACGTGTCGTGTCATACCTATTGACGTGAGCGATAGACAGAACAAAATACTGTCTATAGGTTCCAACTTGACAAAATGTAGAGATTTTGCAATTGAGGACAATCACATTCGCACACCGCGCCTTTGAAGATACTCTTCCATTTTAAATAAACCTGTAATAGATGCGTTTGTACGTACTTTACCCCACACACTATAAGGTCTAGAAGGTTTCCGACAGTGCAGTCCTAAAGGAATGACTCAGTAGAGCTTTTAAACTGAAGTTTATATTTAAAAACTAAATATTGAATGGCGTTGGATTTTGAATTTTGATTTATACAAGTATGAATACAGAAGTATTTTATAATTTATCTGAATTTAATAAACTATGCGAAATAATAATTATATATTAATAATTAAAATTTAATAAGTTGATTCAATGCTCAAGGAATCAATAGGGTGTGTATCTGTACTCGTAATTGTAACAAGACTATGAGTGACTGGAGTGTGTAATTAACACACAAGTCTAATCGAGATAAAGTACAACGAGATCTTACTATCGAATAAAGTTAAACGAGAATAAAGCGATGAAGGATTGGAGGCGTTTAGTTATACCAACATTTATATCGTTTAAAAATAATCTTTTATATTTCAAATCTATAAATCTATACGTAATATATTTCACCCATTTATATTGGTCAACCTCAACACATTTGTCTAACCATTAATTTCTTCCTAGTCAGGATATTAAGATTTTAAAACACATCTGCGCCTCAGTTCTCCTTAGATTTCCTAGGCACTCGGGTTTTGTTCAATTTTGTAATACTAAATCAGCGTACCGAGATTTGTTTTAAATAAATAAATTTAAAGTCATTAATTTTTTTTAAAACCGTTTTTGTTTAGCACGTATGCCTTATTCATATTTAGCACCTAGTATGCAACCAGACGTGTGGGGTTGGGTGTTTTACGTTACCTCAACTTTAACTCAACCGTTACCAAGAACTGTATGGTTCCATTTCGTTAAATGCAAGGGGTATACGTACACACGTATGTACAAAAAACACAACAATTTCTTATCCCGTGCTATCTGTAGACATTCTTGTCTATTTCTTTCTCTATCGCAATATACGCTGGAACTTTGTCACCTTACAATTTGTAAAGGTGTTTGTCCTACGACCCGTGTTAATCCTACACCGGCCGGAATTCTACGAAATCTGTGCGACAAACGTCTACAAACGCTTATATTAAAATTCTTGCCGCGTAGTAACACCAACCCCCCCTGGTCGTAGCACCTCCTCGTCCGTCAGTTCCGGCTCCAACTCACTATGACTATGCCACATTATAAAAAGCTGTTATTATCCCAACTGAAAGTAAGTACTGTAAATAGGTTTAGAGTTAAAAGGCAATATAACCAACAAAATGTAAGATTTTTACATTTTAGTTTTAAATTCAATCATCTAATAAATACATGGAGGAACAAAGGCCTAACGATCGGCTCAAAATCAACCTAACTGCCCTTCTAAATGGGTTACAAAAATAACGCTTTGTCCCAAGCGTTATATATATATATATATACTTGTTAAAAGTAAGACTGGTTGACTGGGAGTAATTGAAGATTTGCTGTGTTAGTTATTCTGTTGAGATTTTCAGATAATTCAGGGAAACTAGTGCCATCGTGTAATAAGTGTGAAAGATTAAGTAAAACGTGCTCATAGTTGGTGACAACCCTTATGTACTTTACTATAGTGTTGCGATGTAATCTTAAAAGGTCCGAGTGTAGATCCACGGGCCGACTGCCGCTGAGTGTGACGCGTTTCGTGAATGGCGTCACGCGGGACTGGACTGCGATGGGTTGTGTCAGCTGTTTAGACGAGAGCTCGGCACGGCTGCGTTCTACAAGTAAACTTATATTGACCGACCACTTACTGCGGTAACTTCTAAGCATAATTGTATTTAGGTTAACGACGGTAAGTTGGTAACTTGCCAACTTGGTAAAATGCACAAGTAAAAAGATTTAAATTTAATTGCTCTAACAATGATGATTAAATGCCACCTGGAAGTAAAAAACTAAATTCCTATTTCAATGATATCCTCTTAAAACGTCATATTCGTTAAAAAGGAAATATCTTAAAACACTATTATGGAAAACCCAGCTCAAAACTGTTATGCGAATATCGCATTATAACCTGCGTCATTTCCTGCCTTTAATGTGAGGACTAAATCAATTTTAGCTCGCACTCAAACGCACACACACACGCACACACGAAAATATATATCTTAACGTATAAGTTGAATCAGCTAACTCATGAAACGTTATCAAATTTCATTTATATTCTTAATAAACGCAATCAAATGTCTGTGCGTAAGTGATGGTCTTTGCTATGGGAGTATGGTAGTGTGGTGGTGAGAAGTGATTAATCTTCTTCTTCGTCGGAGTAGCTCGTCAAATAAAGTGACACCGCCGTCGTCGTCGTCTCGATATTTGAAGCTTTGTCGTGAAGTTATGTCCAATTAATTAACTTCGAGATCTTGTTACTTACAAATAAATAACTTGGTTGACAAAGTACCGCGCTTCAGGGCTGCCACTGCCCACAACAAGTTTCAGATGAGTAAGAGGTATTCAACAGAGTAGATAAGGCTCAGTACCGACAAGGTCATCTACGTCAACCGAAACTGCTGAGATTGTATGATAGGTATGATGATTTATGACCTTAAATATTGGTATTATAATCACTTGAACTTTATATATTAGTATCGAATTGTTATGAATTCTGATTTTATTGCAAAGAACTGTATTACAATAAAAGTTTTCCTAGTGTCAGATTAGGCCGATAGAAAACTTTGATTCAATGTAGTGTAATACAACGCTTTGTGACTTCGCATAAGTACATTCTATAACAGAAAACGATATTATTAAAACCTCAATGCTTGGCAACCCTAAATTGTAAAAATACCTTTGAAATAGGTCCATTTGTTCAGTATCTTTAATATCATGAAAATTAGGAGCCCCGCGCATACTTTCCATCTCCTATGTTACATTGACAGTGTAACTTTGGCGTGTCTGTACTGTATCTTACAGATAATAATACAGAAGTGGAATATACATATACGTAGCTTCTTCTTTGAATGTCACTGATCACTGATCATGACTTATGATCAAATAATTGCGTTTTCAAATTCCACCCACACCACACTTAAGAAGTGAACCCCACTCCTGTAATACGCATTAATCTAAGTCTCAAGTGTTCAAGTATACGTATCTTAAGTGTTTAAGTATACGTATGTAAAGAAAATAAAGATTAAGTAAATTTAAATTCCTTGCTAAATGAATAAGGCATCGACACATTTCAGGTCTCCTGTTTGCCCCATCATCAGTATCAGTGACCTCAAACATTTTGAATAAAAAAATAAATTTAAATATTTACATAAAGTGTTCCACTCTAAGCTCAGCTCGATCACTCACCGACGCGCGTCGACTCGACTCGAAGCTTTTAACGCTCGTGCGATGCGAGTGTCGCTCAAACTTTAAATATATTGAAACTGAAATAAACATGATTTTCTAATATTTGATGTAACTTTTGTAGACGGCTTCGTTGTAGATGTAGTTATAACTTTTCTAAGTGATTGTTGTATTTCTGATCCTGTCACAACTTTTTTTTTAATTAAAACGTAAAAAGTTTTAGTTAAACCAGAAATGAAAATTGCTCCAAGTAAGGATAATTCGGTAGGTTTTAAAAATTCAAATTCAATTTCTTTATTTCATAATACTGCTCAACAATTATTTGAAATCGTCTGAAATATTTTAAATTATGGATAATACACAGCGTGATCGCAACTATGAGTTGTTTTGTAAATCTGCATGTGTTGATCTATAAACGTCCACCATAGAATGCCATACGACGTTATACATTGCACACGGGCACACTGAAAGTTTTACACTTTTGGTTTTTCAGGACCGTTTGAATTTCGAAAGATTTATATTTTACACATGAGTCCTTGACAAATTAAAAAAAAAAAAATAGGCGGGAAATGATCTGGCATTTGTTTTTATCGCACTTTGATTTTCTTCATCCGCAATTTTGCATCGGTTTCAATCTGCAATTAAAATGGAATTAACGCGAAAGATCTTAGAGCGATGATTTTTTATGATTTTTATGATTTTAAAGGTGCTCTCTTATGCCATACGACGTTATACATTGCACACGGGCACACTGAAAGTTTTACACTTTTGGTTTTTCAGGACCGTTTGAATTTCGAAAGATCTTAGAGCGATGATTTGTGTGCTCTTTTCCGCAAGATTGTGCCGTTTGCCATCAAAATACTTTTTGGAGAGAAGCATCTCATCTCCACACTGTGAGGCCATGGTATGCCGAATTTGAGAGGGGACGGATTTCTCCACATGATGAATATCGCGAAGGACGGCCCGGAACTGCGACCACTGAGTAAAATATGGCTACTGTGAAGAAGCTAATTGAATAAAACAGACGTATCACCTATGAGACGATTCGGGGACATTTTTTCAAATTTCATATTCATAAAATTCCAGATGAAGAATTAAAAGTTAGAAAACTTTGTTGTCGTTGGATTCCCCATGAACTGACTTCAGAACAGAAACAGGCTCGAGTGGATGAACCATGAACATTCAAATGTTGTTTATGACATCATCACAGGAGACGAAACTTGGAATTATTGTTTTGAGAGTAAAAAACAACAATCTTGTGAATTTGAGAGCGAGAACAGACCGACAAAATTGAAGCAGGCGAGGAACGTCGGAAAAAAATATTACATTTTTATTGTTGCGCACGGGTCCCGTTGACACAGTCCCACCTGAAGATCAAAGAAGTGTTAACTAACGTAATATATATTATATAACGAGTATATACCACGACGAGTGGTATACCACCATTTGTTTACCCGCTGTTCTTGAAAAGGTACGAGTAATAAGACCGAGAAGCCGCATCGTCTTGCACCACGACAATGCTTCCTCACACACCGCAAATAAAACAAAAACATTTTTGGCCTCTGAAAAAGTAGAACTCGTGACCCCTCCAGCATAAAGTTCGGACCTCGCACCCTGTGATTTCATTGTTCTTCCTAAAGTTAAAGATTTGATGGGAGGCTTAACTTTTATAAGTGACGTATGAAAAAATGTTTTAAATGTAAAGTAGAATAAATACTTCGAAAAACAATGAATATATTTATATACTTATAACTTGTTTAATTAATAAGTTACGCAAAACTTTCAGTGCAGCCTACGTACCATGAAAGTAAGAAAAATAGACTACTCTGGTTTTTACTATGTCAGTCAGTTCACGATTTTCATTTAATTCCGTATACTGTAGAGCTAAATGTATTCTTTTTTTTTTTATACCATAGGGGGACAGATAAACAGACGGGTCACCTGATGGTAAGTGACACCGCCGTCCATGGACCCTTGCAACTCAAGTGCGCTGCCCGCCTTTGAGGGTGATGAGGGATGGGGAATGCAGGGAGTGGAAAGAAGAGAGGAGGGATAAGGAGATGGTAAAAAGGAGAAAGGAGAAGAGGGGAGAGAAAAGGGGGGAGGGGGAATTGGGCCTCCGGAAACCTCACTCAATTCGGGGAAATGCAACGCAAGCGTTACTTCACAACCGGTTTTCTGTGAGGCCGTGGTATCGCACCGGTCGAGCCAGCCCATTCGTGCCTAAGCATGGCTCTACCACTGTTGCTATTCAACAATTTATTAATGTGTGGCCCACACTGAAGCTTTGAACTAGTTCTAATTAGTCTTATTTATTAGTTACAGTAGTTTTTACCCGTTTAACATTAGGTGTAGTGTTAGTTTTCATACAATTTCCTACATAGTATGTTCAGAACATCACTAATTTGGTCACCTCGTGTTCTGCGTGGTCGACCACTACTGGCATACTAGATTAATATAAACAATTTCTTAACGTATAGTATAATAAGTGGTTTTCATTTTTTTATTTATATATGCCTAAAATACAAGGCTTGTGAAACATGGGGCGTGCGGTAACACAAAGACCGAAAAATAAAGAAATCCAAAGTTTTTTAACAAACTTCATGGAAATCAAAGTGTAGAACAAGTGACGTTCTTATAAACATGTCAGCGTGCTGTGATGGATGTATGTAGCGGGATGTATGCAGGTGCTGTAATAGACGACACAGAGGTAAAGTGTCGCGGAGTGCTCATCGATCACACCTCCTCACGAGCTCACGGTGGTTACAACACTCTTATAGACCTGCCTTTACTTGTAAGGGTGATATGATTATTAGTTAATTTAAGTACGCGTAACCTAAAACGTGGACAACAACTATACAATGGCCAGCTAGTGGCTGCAGCCACGGCAAGGGGTGGGTAAGTAGTAACTGCTTAAAATATTATGTTAAAAAATTTGAGGTATAAGAAAGCGTATCTATCATCCAGCAAGAGCACTTCATAAAAGTAGATTGAATCAATTATAATTTAGATTGATTAATAAAAATAATCTGTTATGTTGTTACCTGTTTTGAGAGACGAAAACATCAGCATTAAGATAAACCATGTCTCCGCTAACAATACATCACAATAAACACGTGACGGAATCCTCGGCTTGCTTCCTCACGCTGTCGGTCATTAGAGCAAACCCAGCCCCCTCTCCCCACCCGCCACCCCTCTACGGTGTTGTGTGTAGTAATATTAGATGAAATACGACGTTTTAATTTATCTCACGTAAAAGTTGCACGGACATAACATTCAAAGCAGGTTATAAACTTAAATGCTTTCAACAATTTATAGTATGCTGAGGTTAAAAGTTAGATTCTCCTAGAAATATCACTAGATTTGTTTTTAAACTTCATAAATATCACTAACCGTAGATAATAATTCTTAGCTAGCTTAAACGAAACTATCATATCGTTTAGGTACAGTTGCAAAACAGTCATTAATATGTTTAGAACTTATACAGCTATCGTAAAGAGAGCAGAAGTACTATTTCAAAACCTTCCATTAAGTAACAAAGAGTGGAGCCAACAAAATGAAAATATAAAGCAAAAGCCGTTTAATGTAGGTCGTAGGAACCAAGCGTCTATAAAAGTAAAGAATTATGTATCCAGTGAAAGAAAACGGAATGTACTAACCGAGGTAGCGTAAAGTCATAAAGACAGATAAGGCGCTCATTCAGCAGAAATGGACTCTTAATCCTTCCAATATTACCTATTAGAGTTGTTCTAGAAGCAATAATAGTACTAAACCTGGGGTCTGACGAACCCGCTGTGAAGCATTTGATGGCAGTGTTTTCTTTAATCCATCAATTACTTGCTTAGTATTCTCCGGTGCTCTAGTTTTGACGTAACAGGCAACAAGGCGAGCGCCGTCCTAATGTGGAATTCAGACCTTTTGGAATCTTTCTGTTATTTTATGTAACTAGTAACGCCACCTAACAGAATAGACAGAGCACAACTCAACGGGCCGGCGCGGGCAACGACGGGAGATGGAACCAGGCTCGGCGCAAGCAAAAACTACGCGCTCGGACACCACCGCGTTAAGTCGACCACACATTACGTTAAATCTTTGTCATTCAATCTAATGAAATATATTCAATTTCTCATTACAAAAAAATAAACAATTTATTTCATACTGTTGAACCCTGTTTTTATCCTCGAAGGAAAAGACACAGACCGCTGTCACACAAGAAGTCCTTGTTTCATGCCAGAATGACTTAATTTGAATAACAACTATGCAGTTCAGCATGCGATGACTTCAGGTACCTCAGCAGCTACTTCAAGTTTAACCGCTGGCTTTGTCGCTTTTAAGAAGTTTATAACAGAAGCGATGAACACACACTCAAATATAGGTCGTCGGGCCAATTTCAGGAGAGACTCACTTGAGATGCGCGGTCAAAGAAAATGGATTGCAGCGCTTATGATGAGCTAACTCAACATTCCTAGCTTTTGAAGCGTGAATATAAAGCGATGTCACCGGATGGGCGATCCTCAGGTGGTAAGACTACCAGGCTCATAGTTATTAAGATTGACAATATTGCGGTCAAGGACGAGATATGGTTTGCCAAGACTAATTTCAAAAGCTCTGATGATACTATGTCATAGTTCATGGATGTCAAGAGACAATTTTTTATTGATTGCGATTACTATGCTTGAGCTTAATAAGATCCAACAGGAAAACAGAGGTAAACCACCAGTCGTATCTTAAGTAACTAAGTCCAAACTCCTTCATCTAATCTAATCTAATTAGCTCAAATTACTGTATTGTAGTTATATAGGTTTATATGTGCTAGTTTTTGACACAACTGGCAGATGGAAACCAAGTGGCAATTAACTGAACTTTTATATGTGTTATTTTTTGTGTTTTACTATTTTATATATCTATTATATTTATAGTTATCACCTTTCAGCGGTGGTGGATTAGCCTTATATATTCGTGCTCATATTCCTTGCAAAATCATTCATACCGGTGGAAAGTTCAAGAAAGGTTTCAAAGGTTCTACAGGTACTATTTGATAGCAAAGTTTTTTACTACTTGACTGATGTCATCAAAATCAGTCAAGTAGTAAAAAACTTTACTCAAGTTTTTCTCAAGTTCTTATCGATAGAAAAATAATATGGAACGCACAGATTCAGGAAATAAGACGGCCAATGTTTGCATCTGTAGGATCCACCACACATCCATTTAAACCACCACCAAAATAGCACATGCCAACTCCCTTTTTCTTCCAATCTATGCAGACGCCAGCTATCCCGATCTCAAAAAAAAAACAACAACCAGATCAACTTGAGAGACTTCAAAACTTCTGCATCAGATTTATATTTGGGGTGTGTGGTGTACAAGGAAGAGTTTTCTATCTATCTATATACCGATATAATTCTACTGCACGGATTGCGTAGTAGTTTAAGAGGACAACTCGCCACCACGCTATCGCGCCGAGTGTTGGGGGTTTCATCCTCACACGGGACAACACTTTGTGAAATCCTTAAATTGGTAGTTGCTCTGAGTCTGGGTTTTATTTGTGTCAGTTGTTTGAATGTTTTTAAAGTCCCCTGCCACTCAGAAGACGATCCTAGTGCAGGACTTGTTTTTTTTACAAGAAAAAATTAACCAATAAATCAATAAATATATAAATATATCTAGAATTGCAAACAAGTGAAATATTACTGTGACAGATAGTGATCAGCGATCTTTTTTTTTTAATTGGAAGCGACTTAGCACGTCTAATAGATCCACGCAACGCATTCAATACGCGAGCCGCATGTATTGTAACAGATTTATGAAAGAAGTTTGCGGAATGCAAAGGTATTTTTAGTGTGTAGTTGTCCCATGATCTCAGGAACTTCGCTGTGTCGTTTAGGGTAAAGTTACCAAAGATAATAAAGAAAATTTCACATTTATAACATTGGCGAGTTATTAATGTTCATATACATATATGCTCGTACATCATATTAAATTAGGTTCAGTTAACTAAAGTCGCAAAAGGTTTACCGACTACCATTTACATCTTCTTTAATTTTATACTCGCTGTTGTATGTTACTAGGAAAGTGATTGCTTTTTATATTAAATACTTTGAAAAACCTACACCTAAAGTGCAATGATGATGCCAAAGACAACAAAATACCCTAGCATTGTGCAGGGCCAACGCACGCCAGACAGGAATCCTTTCATTAATACAACTTCAAGTGGGTGCAATTGACACGAGACCAGCATCGTAAGTGTCCTATTTGTAAAAGCAAAAGTATGTTCTAAGATGTCTATAATGAAAACCGAAAGGTTATCCAAACTTGTACTCGTACATAATAAGACTGCAGAAATACACATACCTACACAAGACTCACGTTTGTTTCTTAAGCATTGCCGCAAATATCGTACTCTGTCCAGTAGCTAAGAGACGTATTTAAAAATAAAAATACGAAATTTAAAGTTTTACGTCTACTTAAAACTTTGGGGAAAGAGAGTATTGTCTTCTTTTAAAAGCTAGTGTGCTTTCACATTTAGCTTGAGAGTAGTGAAGCGAAGACAATGTGGTATCTGTAAGTCGCAGGACACGGCTCATTACTGGTGGCGCATGGCGGTGGGAGCGATGCGAAAGTCGAAACCTGATTAACATTGTACAGTCGACCCTCGTTACACTCGTCTGCAGCGGAGGGTAAACGGAAATGTTCAATTATAATCTTTAGCAGAACGCTTCTTGAAAAGTTAGTTGGTAATTGTGTCCTGCTTTATATAACTTCAAAATATCTTCGTTTATGTTTACGCACAGATCTGATAATACATATAAGTATTAGTTTCTTCAATAGTATTAACTCCTAATCAATATGTTTGAATATCTTTGTATCTCCTTACTTCTCTCGCCACTGAGTATAGTACTGCAGTCTTAAAATGTCTCTAGTAGTCTAGTTGATGCTCTTCTAATTCCTAATTTCATTCCCTACGATGCTACCGACTCAAATTATGTATATATTACAAGTCGTGTACACAAAGCGTAGAGACCAACGGAGTAGTCATGCACGACAACATAGACACGGCACAAATGTTGGTATTATAATGTGTTTTAATGTTCATCTGAATATAAATAAGAGAATACTTAGCGTGAGATGTCACCCGTCACACGTCACGCGCCACTGGCATGGTTCTGGAGACTCAACAACATATTTGATATTTGGGTTGGAGAATGCTATATTTATATTTGTGCGACACTACTATAAGATTACGTGAAACTACATTAACTACACACTAGATATATATGTATCTAAGTACATACTAGTATGGTATATGTTGTTAATAATGGCCTATTACATATATTACGAATACTAAATTAACTACACGTGTTACGGCCACGGATATCCTACAAAGACTCTCTTCCGATTTACTGCACAAACCAAAAACGGCAAAACTTGCATAACTCACCCGGGACAGATATGGGTAGTTCGTTGAACAGGGATGAAGCCAAAAATATAACGTAATTTATAACATAATTTAAAACTTTAATAACGTAAGGATTATCACAGTGTCACTATCCTCTTTCCCCTCCTCTCTTTCCCATCTCCTCTCTTCTTTTCCTTCCCGCACACAACATCTTTCATCACCCTTAAAGGTGGGCAGTGCACTTAAGACTGTTGAGTTGCAGCGACGGCGAATGACATTTACCATCATTACCCGTCCGTTCGTCCGTCTCGCCATAATATAAAATATATAGATATATATAAAGGACAGTTTTAACATGCTGATATAGCTTCGCTTGCAACTGACTGCATTATTTATTTATTTATTTTTCATAGGTTTGCCCACAATTGTTGCCCATTTCAAAGCATGTTGTGTACTATTTAAATTCATGACAATACTATAATGTAGCTTTGTAGCTATTCAGTGGTTATTAGTAAACCTCACGAGTATGGGGTAATTACGTATGTTTGAACTTTAGACTTGGTGACAACGCTTGTTGTTTACACAACGTAAACAACAAGCTTTGAAATTAGGTAGATAGATAAACTCTTTATTGTCCAAATAAAAGACATTACAATCAAGCTAGCAAGTCGTGATCCTTTATTGTTTTTTAAAAATTGGTTCCAGTCTTGTCAAGCCTGATGGGCAACAGCAATGCATTCCATAGACGTATAGCCTGTACAGAAAAGGACCTGTCCATGAAATTTGTGGCATTTTCAGTGTCAAGTTCTCTGAATACCTAAGAGGATAGGTGTGTGCTATAAAAATTATTATATTTTATGCAGTAATTTTGTCTATAATTCGCTCAATAACCCTTAATTGACTGCATGATTATCTGAAATAGTCTGAAAAGTCGCTTAACGGCTTTAATTGAGAGCCTCAACCATCCCATCATGTACATGATCAAGTTGTTTGATGATTGATCGTTCACGTGAGAGTAAACTCTTGACGTATCCGATTTCTCTACCGGTCCGTCAACATATAGTTTGTACAAAGGAGCCCGCATATTATATTAATCCACCCTGCCTGACCGGAGGGCCTGAGGGCAGCCGAGCGTCTAATCCGTACACAATTTATTACCCTATTTTACTACATTTGTGTTGCGAACACACCGATATTAAAACAGACCTGTAACACGTTTGTTGTTTTAAATTTAGATTAACGTGTATCTAGTATACCGAGCCAGCCAAGCCAAATTCAATTGATCTATGCTTCTTATAACAGGCTATATAAAATTTAACTTGGAACAAAAAGATATTCTTGTACATTGGTTTTCAAAACAAGAGATAAATCCTTTTACAATATAACAAAGCTACAATTTGTAACGACATCTGTCAGAATGGTTGAAAATTTAATTATACATATGTACCCCCTGCTGCGGGACACCCAGCACACACACAAAATATATATACTATGCTGTCGGATAGATAATACTGCAATCAAATCCCTTAGTCCAATCCATTTACAATACACATGAAAAGAGGTAGAGTGACAAAGACTATCTAATAAAAAAAACACAGCCTCTTATTATATAACAGTAATAAAATACATACATACATATGTACATACATACATACACTCACAGGTCAAAGGCGTAATTAACTCACATTTTTAGCGATTAAGTTAAATTTAGTCCAGTTAACGTAATGGGGGACAAGCCTATTCATCAGGGCACTTTTGGGGATTGGATTAGGAAATTGGGAGTATATTGACAGGAAAGGTAATGATTGGGGAGAATAGGCTGTTGAGCTATTGCTTGATATGCACATATTATACTTGTTATTACCTACTTGTAATAAACATATTGTGCTCCTGGATTATAATATATTTAAATTTTGTTAACAAGCGTTTGCCGCATAGGCATCTGCCTACCCTTTTAGGATATAATATGTATGTACAATGCCAAACGGTAATTAAAGCATACAATAACTGTAAAATAATTAAGATAGCACATTTATGCGATTAGTTGAATATTACATTTATGCGATTAGTTGCTCAAATTATTCGGGGATGTGATTTTGAGATGAACCTCCACACAAATATATTGGTATACAATAACATGCGAGTGTAGACATCCATGAAGGTATTCTCTACCGAGAGCAACTGCACTTCCACGCCAACAAACATTACCAACACTGAGTGTGTGAGTGTGTGTCTCGTAGTCGATCGATAGCGGATAGACAAACATGCCAACCACTCACACGGGGACACGAACCAAGTGCCTGCTTAGAAACACACACACACACATTCACACGGATAACTGTCTTAGGCCCATGAAATATACCACAGAAGTGTTAGCTTGTGATTCTATGATTTGTAACTTATGACTCATTTTATGAATGTCTTTGTTTTTATGAATTATTTTTCCGCATTTCGGAAATTTCGATTACGAGGTTCACGAGCGCTAATACCATAACCCACAATCAATACGAAATCCATTTGAAGTACCTAAACAAGCACAAAAGGAAAAGTTTTATCGCGTATCAGAAGTACTAGTACGCTCTTGTGAAGTTACAGAGACGTAATGTATCCATGGATTTTACTGAATTCTGAATTTATACTTTTACTTACTTTTATTTTACTACTTTGAATTGTGAAAAATAATTATTAAATCGCAAATCAAGATCAAGTAGCATAAAGCCTGAAATGTGAAGGATCTTAAATTTTAATTAGTTTAGTTACATAACTACATGTAGTACACACTAAATTACTACACTACACACCAAATGTAAAGCAATAACATACACGAGAAAGTAAAATGTCATAATACGTAATTACATTTAAGTGACATTATTTTGTAAAGGGTTGATTACATCCGTGACTCACGTGTCACCATGGACTCCAAACTACACTTCGATATGCATATTGACAACATTGTACTTAAAACTTTCCAAATGTACGGCGTTGTCTTGAGATCTTCCAAAGACTTCATGCGCCCATTTCTACTTTAATACTTTTATACAAAACTCTGATTAGACCTTTGCGATTTTGCGATATACGGGCTGCTCTGCACCATATCTTAGAAACATCCAACACATACATTACACATATTGATATATTTGCACAATCCCTATTGGCACTATATAACTTTCATTTGCTCATTCATAATCATAAAATATTATCATTGCGAGACGCATTGAGTTAAACGTTTACTGAATAGACTGGTATACATAAATAGAAGTCTATAGTGAATAGACTAGAATAGTATCAACTAAGTTTTTATGTAAGCAATATACTTAACTTATACACCACAGTGAACAGTTGTATAGAGAGATAGTTGATTAAAAGATAAGTTGTATAGAGAGCTTTGTGAACAAACAAACGGCAATCATTGGATATTATAGTATTACAGAAGCTGTACACCAGCTCAAAGGAACATAATCAGGCAAACTCGCCCGCATACAACTATAGTTAGCGAACTCGACAAACTGCCACACACAATTCAATCAAACGCTATCAAAACTATCCGTGATCCGTACGATAGGCAACATAACTATAACTAAACTACCATGTAACTATATATATGCATTACATATTGTGTTGTATTGCCGACAAAATGATTTATTTTGCTGTTGTACATATAAATATAAAAAATAAATATAAGAGAATCTGTTTAAATGAAGGACGTATACATTCTCTGAAGGATTGTCACTACGCTCATAAGTGAAAGACCTACACTTAACAATGTTGTGCGTTAAAAGAATGTTTTTTTCTGTTCTTCATGCATATTGCATCCAACACACTACAAGCCTGTGGAAAGGCATCATCATCGTAATGGTCGGAATAAAGAAAGGTTTCAATAGAATTACATTTTACTTTAAACAAATGAAACAACCACTTCGTCGACACGCGTTCCAAAGAATGTCGCAGATTATTTAAACGTGAGAGTTACTGTACCAGTTAGTAACTAAACATAAATAGCCTTTAACCTTCCTTAACAATTCTTTTTTTTTTTTTTTTATATACTATAGGGGGACAGACGAACAGACGGGTCACCTGATGGTAAGTGACACCGTCGTCCATGGACACTTGCAACTCAAGTATCGCAAGTGCGCTGCCCGCCTTTGAGGGTGATGAGGGATGGGGGATGCAGGGAGCGGAAAGAAGAGAGGAGGGATGAGGAGATGGAAAAAAAGGAGAAAGGACATCTCCTTTCTCCTTTTTTCAGGGGAGAGAAAAGGGGGGAGGGGGAATTGGGCCTCCGGAAACCTCACTCAATTCGGGGAATTGCAACGCAAGCGTTACTTCACAACCGGTTTTCTGTGAGGCCGTGGTATCGCACCGGTCGAGCCGGCCCATTCGTGCCTAAGCATGGCTCTACCACTTCACTAGTCCTCACTCTCACTCAATTCACTAGTTGTGATGTTAAGAAGAGCATAATGTCGATCACCTCAAACTCAACTGGAACCAACTCTGTCAGCCGTAATGTGATCCTACCCATCCTCAACGAAATCCTTCCTATCATCTGTCACATATTCAACTTCTCCATTGCCAATAACGTTTTTCCAGCTATATGGAAAGACTCCCTAGTAATTCCTATTCGGAAAAAGAGTAATCTTTCATCTTTTTCTGAATACCGGCCTATCTCTATCCTCACCTTTCTCTCTAAAGTCCTACACATTACGGATGACATCAGGTCGGGTATGGAACACGGTGAGTTAACAGTGTTAGCCTTGCTAGACTTTAGCAACGCTTTTAATAATGTCGACTTTGACGTTCTGCTTAGCACATTGGCTTCCCTTAACATATCTCAACAGCAATTTACTGGTTTCATAGTTACCTGTATGGAAGACGGCAGCGCGTAAAGATTGAAGACACCGTTTCTTCTTGGTGTTCAATATCTGCTGGCGTCCCTCAGGGTGGCGTTCTATCTCCTCTACTCTTGGGAGTTTTTATAAACTCTATCCAGAGATCTAACCATCTGACTTCTTTCTACCACCAATATGCGGACGACCTTAAAATATATTTGAAGTCTTGACTAAATGATTTGAACGATGCCATAAACACCATTAACAAGGACATGGTTGAAACTTGTGAATGGATTAAATCTTACGGATCAAGTTAATCCAGAGAAGACACAGGCTATAGTAATTGGTAGCCCAAGACTGATATCGCGTATCAACTGGTCCTCACTGCCATTAGTCTCCTGTAATCATACAAATATCGAATACAGTGATAAAAATAAAAACTTAGGTATGTATATCGAGAAATGCTTCTCCTGGGGTCCGCAGCTGTAAGAGAAAATGTTTGCAACAGCTGGGTCCCTGCGTAGGCTACAAATTTTTTTACCTACTACCACAAAAAAGTACTTGCTCAATCCCTTCTCTTCGCCATTCTTGATTATGCCGATGCCAGTTATCCAGATCTGACCGAGGACCAACTAAATAAACTCGAGAGACTCAAGAATTTTTGTATAAGATTTATATTTAGACTTCCGGAAACTTATGAAAGTACACTATCTGGAATCGTAGCCACACAGTCTAAATCCTATGTCTAAACGTAATATTTTTTCTTCTATCATATGTTTATTACATTCGTATCATATGCTGTATGAATGCAACTTTTATGTATCCTTGACTTGTATGTATATTCTTTTTGTTCCTATTATATCTCAATGCACCAGACACTGCCCCACTGCTCTTCTCTTTGGCGTATTCTCTCCACCCTATGGTTGCCTGTAAGAGGTCGCCTCGTGCGATAAGGCCGCCAATTATACATTTCATTTGTAGTTTTAAGTTATTGTTGTATTTTAAATTAAATAATATTATATATAATAGTAATTTTTAAATTATATAATATATTTATTGTATTATTAATTTATTATTAAATTACAATTGGGTTTCCAAGAGCACCAAGAATTTTTCCTTTTAGTACCAGACTTTAGCGTATCCAATCGAAAAACAAACACCTCACCTTTATCGTATTAGTATTTCTTTTTATGCGATAGGGGGCAAACGAGCAGACGGGTCATCTGATGGTAAGTGACTACCGCCGCCCATGGACACCCGCAACTCAAGAGTCACAAGTGCGTTGCCGGCCTTTTAGGTAGGAGTACGCTCTTTTCTTGAAGGTTTGAAGTTTGTATCGGTTCGGAAATACGGCAGGCGACAATTTGTTCCATAAGCTGATTGTGCGAGGCAAAAAGCTTCTGCAAAAGTGCACAGTGGTAGAGTGCCAATCGTCCAGGTGATGGGGGTGGATATTTCGTAGGACGATGGCAGAAACCTGCAGCCGGTATAAGTCCGAACAATTCCTCTGAACACTCCCCATGATACAAGCGATAGAGGATGCAGAGTGAAGCTACATCTCTACGCAACGCCTAGGTGTCAAGTCGATCAGAAATATCTTGGCAGTCGATGATGCGAGTCTCTCTCCGTTGAATGCGGTCAAGAGGGAGAAGCTGGTACTGGGGTGCACCTGCATAGAGATGAGAACAGTATTCCATGTGCGGAAGAACCTGCGCCTTATAAAGTTGCAGGCGGTGGGCCGGAGTAAAATACTGTCTCGATCTGTTTAGCACACCAAGCTTCTTCGAGGCTAATATGGCCTTACTCTCTAAGTGACCGCGAAACTGGACTTCGCTTGATATATCGACGCCAAGGATTCCGATACTGGCTGATGCAGTTAGGGAAGTGCTCTCAAATTGAGGTTATATGACCAAAGGCATCTTTTTAGCGGTGAACGCGCAAACCTGTGTCTTCGTGGGTTTAAACTGGACTAGGTTAAGTCGACCCCAATCTGAAACTTTTGATAAAGAAGCTTTCGATGACGTTTACCCGAGAAATGTTAGCGTGGACTTTGTAAAGGGCATCACTTGTGCTATCGTCTGCATAGCAATGGATGCTGCTAATCTGCAGCATGTCATTGATATGCAGAAGAAACTGCGTGGGTGATAGCACACAGCCTTGTAGGACACCAGAATTAACAGATTGGAGTCGGAGCATGCACCGTCAACAATGACCTTGATGCTTCTGTCTGTAAGGAAACTGGTGAGCTAAATGCACAGTTTCTCGGGAAGCCCAAAGGAAGGAAGCTTCGCAAGGAGCGCTCTGTTCCAGACCCGATCGAAGGCCTTCGCCAGGTCCAAACTAACAGCCAACGCTTCCCCCTTGGTCTCGATCGCCTGTGCCCACCGGTGAGTCAAGTAAACAAGAAGATCACCAGCTGAACGACCCCGACGGAAGCCGTATTGTCGATCATTGAGGAGCTGGGGGTCTTCTAAGTACCGGAGGAGCTGGCAGTTAACAATGGATTCCATTATCTTGGAGAACAAGGAGGTGATGGCTATGGGTCTGTAGGTGGACGGATCCGAGCGATCTCGTTTTTAGGGATTGGATGTATGTAGCCAATCATGTCGTTTGGTTTGATATAGTTATCAAATTTGCCTTTAAAAAGATGAAATAATTAAATACCTAGCTGTGTTGAACTATAACCTCCCGTTTCCAAATGTTTGAGCCTTATGAGAAGAAATCGGGTAAACAAACTCATTAGCCTTTTTTACATCACCAAATAGATATATGCTAGGTACAACTTCAGATAACGTCTGTCTTACAGTAGGGGACCAGATTTTATTGGTTTGCAACTCGGAAACCAGCTTAATGAAAGAATGTGAACGTGACAGAAAATATAAACGAAGATTGGTTTTTAGTTGGTTATTACTACATCGAAGTAAAATACCAAATCTTATTTATATTGTGTCAGTTCCTCTTATAATAATGAAAGTATTATTTTCTCGATCATGGTAAGGTAACTCTGGCATAAGCACCAAGTATATGTAAATGCCATTGCCATCATGTGGCCAAGGGGCCAGGCTGCTGCCATCAACAGCGCACTTTTAAGTGGGAAAACCAGGAGCATTAAGGGATAGAAGAAGGATAGAAGAGTGGATAGACTGAGTAGATGCCGGGAATTCCGAGCTCTCGTACCCAACAATTACAACAACTGCTTATAAATATGCTGTTACCAACTCCTATAAAGACTAAGAACATAATTATTATGTATTTTTAATCCTGGCGTCCTTACTCAGTCCCATGAACTGTTTATCACTAATAAAAAGCATTTTAATAGCTGGACTCTAGCGGTACCGTAACGATTAGACGTTATATAAAATAACTACGACTATCTGAGTCACTTCACCCTGCCATGGCAACCATACAACAAAGTGATCGTGATGGTTAGTAACTGTCTTTGCTTTTAAAAAGCTACCACCAGCAGATTATGGCTATCGATCTCTTTTCTTTGGAAGGAAAGGTACCGTATTGTTTATAAACGTGTACGCATATTTTAGGTTTATGGGTAAGTTAATAGTAGTTAAGTAGTTAAGGTATGCACGCAAACATTCACTTGCATATACATATGTGCTTATATAACATTGAGTATAACTAATAGCTACGTAGCGAATCCCAATCACACATATACACCATTACAGTACGTTGTGCGTCGTAAACTGCAGATTGTAAAAGGCAAGCTCTAAGCTTTAAACCTTTTAACGACAATCTCACAAATCTAACGAAGCATTTTACAAGTTCTCTTTAAAAGGACACTATCTTTTAACAGGCTTTTTGGAAACAGCATTAGCAAGAGCTTTTTTCTGTTAATACAAGCTTACAGAAATTTACTTTGAAAAAATGCTGGTGTTAAGAAATAAATTGCAAGGTTGCACAAAAACATTAGAACTAACATATATCGAAAAAAAATATTAGTAACGACACTGAAACACTAAAGTACCTACTTATAATACTAAAAATAATGCATACATGTATACACTCACGCGCATATTCCCGAAATACTATGCAGACGACACTGTCATGTGTTGTGTGGCTTTCAGATTAAATGAGTTAGATGTCGTAGTCACGAGAGTGTGCCGGAAATTTGCTTTAAACGTTTCTGTCGTTCTTGTTATAGGTTTACACTCACATGTCGGTGATGGTAAGAAATCTTAAAATGGAGAATAGATTTAACCATGTAGTGTTAGGAGTCCGTAGTCTTAGGTAGCCGACCGACACTAGTTATTCCAAACTTTAAAATAGCATTTGTCTCCTCCGTACAATGACGTAAACTGTAGATAAAGTTGAGGAGAGAAGGAGGGCCGACCGCCCAACTAGTCGACTAGTTGGTTGCGGTTGCGACCCACCGCGCGACAGGGGCTCAGGGCGCGCGTAGCATCGCTCGTACTAGGCCGGCACTAGGCCCACAATAACTTACACTTTAGTAAATATTTCAGCTATCGTTAGAATGTTTGCGACACGAGTATGTAAATGTTTATTTTCTGAGCTAAACAACATCTACAACTTTAAACTTTGCACGACCATTGACCTTTATTTATTTAAATTGTTTTGTTTTCCGAGCATTGGTTTAGCAGCTAGATAGTATGTGTATGTGCCAGGTTACTTTAATATTACTAATCACTATAGTTGTACGTTATTTGACATACAACTATAGTGATATTATTATATTATTATAAAATGAACTCTAAGATCAATGAGAGGGTTCCTGTCTGAGTCGAACCACACCCAAACCAGAATCAATACCGCTTTCAATAAAACCCGATATTGATTCGATATCTTGTTTTTGTTCGGAATTTCGTGAATGAGATAGTGTAAGTGTTGGTGTGCAACCGCAACGGTTTGATGGCTCCCCTCTCTGTTCTCATAAAACTTTGGTTTTATGAGCCACACGGATCCCGCCGCACGCCACTCTCACTATTTGTTAGCGATGGCTACGTAACGATACTTTAGTATCAAATATCGATTTTACTTTTATCCTCTTACTCTAACGGTCTCACTATAATCTCATAAATCGAATTCATAACGTTTATACCAGAGTGCAGGACAAAATATCATTAATGAGTAAGTATATATTTTTAGATATTATAGACTTTACGTATGTAGATTTAAATTACAGACTTGGATGGACAATATCGTTTGATGCGACTATTCTTTATTTGGATATGGTTTACTAAAGTTGCCTAATAGTACTTTTAAATAAAGCTGGTCCTTGTACATTATTAAAACATCTAATTAATCTAATTTTCTTTGTTTATATATTAGACTGGGCAAAAAAAACGACTATTTTTTTTAAACGATACTGTGAAAATATCATTCATGATGATGGAAAAAAATATTGTGAAAGTTTGAGTCCTTAATAATATCATTAAGGGGTGTATCGTTGCGACTATTGAATTTTCGACAGTAATCGCATTTTTTACTCAAAACTCGTCAATTATCAATCTGATGCCTTATCTTATGACTTAAACTTTATATATTATTAGTCTGCATTGACGAGTTAATTACATAGGTAGTAGGTAGGAAGATTTACTGTATCTTGTTAATTCTCGTTCCTGCTCCCCGTTACGACCCATATAGACGTACCTTAGCTAACATAGTAATACAGTACAGTGGTACACTAGCTACTGAGCTACGCGGCGGAATGCGTCAGCTATCCACAGATAAAAGTGCTTTATTACTCTCCATTGTCACTGCCTGAAATAAACCGAAGTAAGCAACACCCCTTCCGTGAGGGGGTGATATTGAGCTGATAGTATATTAGCCCAATCCCCCATCATTTGATTCAATTGGTGAATTCCGTAGATCGACATTTCGGGTCTGGTTTTGGATAAATTGTTATTAGGTTGTCTGATAGCATTACTGTGGCAGCATGGTGTTTAGTGATTTGATTATAGAATGCGATTATAGGCTACAATTGTTAAACCATTATTTGATTACTCAGGACAACCCAAATGACAAATTTATTAGTGGAAGAGCCATGCTTAAGCACGAATGGGCCGGCTCGACCGGTGCGATACCACTTCCTCACAGAAAACCGATTGTGAAGTAACGCTTGTGTTGCATTTCCCCGAAATGAGTGAGGTCTCCGGAGGCCCAAAATCCCCCACCCCCCTAATGATAGCGTTGTTAACAAAAAGGATACCCCAGGGGGGTACCAGCGCTAGCGTTGGAGAATCCCCCCCTGGACGTCCACCCTCAGTACGGATTATGCCTGAGCGTGGACGCCCAGGCTGCCCCTCGTACTCTAGGGGGGGCTCAACTGCGCTCTCAAAATCTGCTCGGGGCAAGAGAAGGCATACCATGGCACCCCCTGTCACGTTTACCGTGGATTTTTGTAACATCAGGGGCTTACATTCGAACCTCGACACTGTCCAGACAGCAAAGCCGGCCTTGCTCTTTTTAACCGAGACGCAGATATCATCTCCAGCGGACACATCCTACCTCTGCTACCTTGCGAAGCTTCCTTCCTATGGGCTTCCCGAGAAACTGTGTAATTGGCTCACCAGTTTTCTTACAGACAGAAACATCAAGGTCGTTGTTGACGGTGCATGCTCCGACTCCAAGTCTGTTAATTCTGGTGTCCCACAAGGCTGTGTGTTATCACCCACGCTGTTTCTTCTGCATATCAACGACATGCTGCAGATTAGCAGCATCCATTGCTATGCGGACGATAGCACGAGTGATGCCCTTTACACCGGCCGCGCTAACATTTCTCGGGTAAACGTCATCGAAAGCCGATCCAAACTTGTGTCTGAAATCGAAACTTCTTTATCAAAAGTTTCAGATTGGGGTCGACTTAACCTAGTCCAGTTTAACCCCACCAAGACACAGGTTTGCGCGTTCACCGCTAAAAAGATGCCATTGGTCATATCACCTCAATTTGAGAGCACTTCCCTAACTGCATCAGCCAGTATCGGAATCCTTGGCGTCGATATATCAAGCGAAGTCCAGTTTCGCGGTCACTTAGAGAGTAAGGCCATATTAGCCTCGAAGAAGCTTGATGTGCTAAACAGATCGAGACAGTATTTTACTCCGGCCCACCGCCTGCAACTTTATAAATCTCTATGCAGGTGCACCCCAGTACCAACTTCTCCCTCTTGACCGCATTCAACGGAGAGAGACTCGCATCATTGACTGCCAAGATATTTCTGATCAACTTAATACCTTGGCGTTGCGTAGAGATGTAGCTTCACTCTGCATCCTCTATCGCTTGTATCATGGGGAGTGTTCAGAGGAATTGTTCGGACTTATACCGGCTGCTGGTTTCCGCCATCGTTCTACGCGACAAAATATCCATCCCCATCACCTGGACGATTGGCACTCCACCACTGTGCGCTTCTCCAGAAGCTTTTTGCCTCGCACAACCAGCTTATGGAACAAATTGTCGCCTGCCGTATTTCCGAACCGATACGACCTTCAAACCTTCAAGAAAAGAGCGTACTCCTACCTAAAAGGCCGGCAACGCACTTGTGACTCTTGAGTTGCGGGTGTCCATGAGCGGCGGTAGTCATTTACCATCAGGTGACCCGTCTGCTCGTTTGCCCCTATCGCATAAAAAAAAAAAAAAAAAAAAGAAAATACATACCTATGTAGATCTAATCGTTTCACTGTTGTACAGTATAACAATATTCTCTTCAGTCTTTCCCAGTGTCTCAAATAACGTTTGAATTCTTTCACCATTGTCAGAAAATGACCAACTACAAAGACAAATTACCAATTACATTGTACCCGTTCGTGAAATTCCTAGACACAACGTGGTTAGACACACAAGTGTATTGGTACAAATTTGGCAAATAAAAAATACATAGATAAGACGTATATATTCATTGCATACCTACAATCTTTATATGTATTAACGGAATTTAATCTTATTTCTTGTACAATTTTAAGATGTTATTTCGTACATGAACATATATATATTTACTTGTCTCCCTATTGAGGCTGTTCCCAGTATAAGTCCCAAAGAAGAAAATAAAAAGAGAATATAGTCACGAGTGTTAACAAGCATAAAAAATTGCTCGTGGTTAAATACAATTTTGTCTCGACAACGAGCACATAAGGAAGTAGCTGTGAGATGTGTGTGAGTGATCGATCGGACGCCGCGGGGACTCTGTTTGTGTGATCGTCCCTCCCTAATTTAATCACTTCTTTTTTATAGAAAAAAAGTGAGAGATGCCGTCGGCAGTGCCTCCTACAAATGTGTTGCTTTCGCTTTACAAAATATCTTATTAAATAAACATGTTATACATAGAAAAAGTGCTATCAAAAATGACAAGAACCTACGTTTAGAAAATAATTCAGGGAATGGCCGTAGTAAGGATGAACGCAGATCTAACAAAAAGCTAAAACTGCAAACTACAACATACATTGAAACCCGCTTAGTACTATTGCCTCCATAATACGCTATATACATTACGTTAGTACAATGTATTTGTAATGTATCTGTAATTTGGCTTATTTATTAATGTCAGATAAATCTTATGTCTTCAAGGGGGAAACAAGAAAGACTGACTGTCCTGGTCTGTGCTAATTCTGATGGGTCATAAAGTTACAACTGCTAGTGATTGGTAAGGAAAAAATCCAGGTTGCTTCACAAACATAAGATCGCTCTCTATAACATATGATGCACAGTGTCTTCTTACGCACAGCTTCGATGACTGACTGTTCGTTGATAACTGCCCCGCTCACTCTAAAGATGTTGAGCTGAAGAATATCTAGCTAACCCCCTAATGCTACAAGCAAGTTGCAACCAATGGATCGGATGACTCCCGCATAATACGTTTTCCCGCTTTTCGGTAGAAATACTTTGATACTTATCTTACTCCTCTGCTATAACCTTAACGAAGGTTTTTTAATATTTCCTTTAGCTGATTACTTTTGCTATGAAAAGAAAATAGTAAGTTTCAGTATTAAGATGACTATTAGCAGTAGCTCGCGATGTTCAGTTGTAGTATTCCATTAATACTCGGTTTGTGCCCATCACCGCATTTTAACTGTTGTGAAATTATTCCATAATACATATATTAAATGATTTCTGTTGAAGCGTATGGAAACCCTCTTTAGCGTAACAATGCACTTATAATTTGAAAGAGTGTAAATATAGGTATATGTACATACATGTATCTATATGCGATGCGGTAAACATTGGAGTCCGTGAGCGCGGCGCTCGCTGGGGGCTTATGTCTTATTTCAATAGATTTCATTGGAGTCCCCAGACCGCCCGCACCGTGGTACGTGGCCGTCCGCGCGTACAATGCGCCGCCAAATTGACTCGTTTCACTAAGTTAAACCCCGTAGAAGTTCGGTACGTTGGCTGAGTATCGATGTCTCATCACCACAGACAATATTTGAGATTCCAATAAGTTATACAACAATTACTTTGAGAATATTCAAGGAAACAGAAAAAAAAAAGAAATATAGCATGAATGTTGAAAAAGAAAACATGGATTTAAATGTAAGTAAACGTTGTGCAGATGAAATATTTAATAATAAGAAAATACCTAAGAAGGTAGTTTTCAAATGCGCTAACCAACAAATAATAGTGTTTACTTTTATTACAATTCTTGAAACAACATTTTGTATACGATGGAGCATTTACTAAGAAATAATGTACGCTCTAAGACATCAGGCTTCAACTCTCAGGAGCTTAGCAGTGATCACTAACGTAGGTGAAACTGCGGGGATCGGCTAGTGACATAATATAACCTTATAAATCTGTAAATCAATTCATTTATTCATTAAATCAAGTGCGCGCGTCAACTCTATCACTTAATTAACTTTTTTCTCTATTTTTGCTACCGTTATCTCGAAATGACACTTTACATGTCATGTCAAAATCTGGCTCGTCTAGACGCGCCATCAAAACATCAAACATACATA
Organism: Tyria jacobaeae; assembly: GCA_947561695.1. Taxonomy (NCBI): domain Eukaryota; kingdom Metazoa; phylum Arthropoda; class Insecta; order Lepidoptera; family Erebidae; genus Tyria; species Tyria jacobaeae. The sequence goes on from OX387227.1 coordinate 16,679,296, forward strand.
CATATAAACGCAAATTTTGTACCTTAAATGTGTATTTCTCCATCTTACTTCTGATGTAAATTTGAAAGGACTATAACGAAGTGTAGCGTAAATGTAGTGCGCGGCTTTTCTCCTCACTTTGTAATAAATAACACAGCAATCAACAAATTGTTGGCTCGCATTAATATTGATGAGCTTGCTGCCGACGCGGGCTGCCTTCCTCCCGGGTAAAAGAATAAGGTTTTTAACCGCAAAACCTATGAATACATTACAGGAGCCGCCCATAATAACGATTTAAAAATAACGCCTTCATCTGTATTGAGAGTGCCAAAGGCGAGGTGCGCCAGGGAAGGGGGGGGGGGGGGGAGAGAGAACATTTTTCACATCATTGTTCAGTACTTGTTGGAGATGACGAGTGTCGAGAGCTGCCGCTTGCCGATAAATGCTGCAGTTAGCGAAATATATGCGGTGATTACACACAGCTACGATTGTTTCATCAATCAACAACTTGGTGTCTACACAATGGACTAGGTTTCTACTGGTTTATTTATATTCTATTCAATGCTATGTTACGTAAACATACGATATATTACTCGTCGGTTTACGTCTGTCGTGTCTTAGGTACGGTTCGAACCTACTACCCTATACCACTAGACACAAAGTCCTACACAATTGCTATTACTCTACAGACTTTTGGTTCACCCAAATGTGTACTGCAGGAATATAAATGTAATATATAAGTAAAATGTAATTGCAGGATACAATCAAGCGCCATTTGAAACATGTAGTTAACTAACAGTATTTTATTAACCAGCACGAGACGATTAGAGGGTAGTTTCAGTTTTGTAAGTACGGTTTATGTTTTGTTTTAACATGGTGGTACAGGCTCTTTATAATAATTACTATGTGTTAAGTCAGTACATGTGTGTATATGAACATTTATTATTAATTAATTTAAAAAGTAGAAGCCATATTTGAAAATTATTTGTATCTATGGTCACCGTTTTTAAATAGTAATTTTAAATTTTAACCACAGTTAGGCAGCTATAAGCTAAAGCGGTTTATTATATTTTTCTTGTATATTTTATATTGTTTGTTGTATAGTAGTTCCATTTAATAAATATAAATATGTACTCTAATTAAAAGATTGTATGCACTTAGTATAATTGCCGGCAATAGCATTTCATTTTGTTAAATAACACATGGAAATTTAGATTTAATTCATATATATGTACATACATTTCCTAGGTATTGTGTATAATAACGGGCTATGTACATTTTGATGTCGTGACGTGTATGTGTATATATAATAAAGTAATACGAACGGATCTTACGCAGGAGGCACTTGTGTTGTGTTTTGTGTCAGAACACCTGCGAGGGGCAGGTGCCGCTAATCACTATTGTCATTTTTTAAATTCTTGAAGCTTTCTTGTATTGCTAAGCTTAATATCTGATGGTAATTTTAAGTTTGTCTGTACTTATGTAACGTTGGGAAAGAAATTCCATAGAATTAAATATTTAAAAAGAAAATTCTATGCGAAAATGCTAACATGTTTATGGAAGAAAAATTATAGCTTTATAAAAAAAAAATGTTTGTCTGTTTCTATGTGTGGTACAAAAGCACTGGACAGATTCTGATTTAAATTTAGTTTGCGTAAAAGCCCTCAAAGACCTAGTCTGAGTCATGAGAGTCATGACCGTCCAATAGATTTTACTCACATATTTCATTACGTATACCTTGAACATGAAACCTTAATAACTAATGTGCTTTTAACATTACTGAAACAGGTTTTAAAAGATAATTAACTTAATTAAAGTAATATTATTTTATAAAAGAGCAGTTTCTTTATTGTTATGTATATTTCGTGAACTTACTCTGGCTGGCTGATTTATTCATAGCACAGGTGGTGTTCAGGCAGCTGACAAATGTTGTAAGTTCTCATAGATTTCTTAAAATACTATAACACTTTCGTTTTATGAAACTAAAACTGCTAACCGTTAGCTTAGGTGAGTGCTCACTATGTTACGGTAAGTACGCACGACACTCGCACAATCGCAAAATGGTATTATACCAAATGTTGATGATATTCAAATGATCAGACCAGTAACAGATTTCTTGTCTTATTTGAAGTTCTCGCCTGAAGAATGTTTGAAGAATCGTCTTTCCATAGCTGAGTTTTTGTTGCATACTGCTGTCTGTTGTGCGACGACGATGAGATCTGGTTTCCTTGAGAACATAAATGTTGTCAAATAAAATAATAAGCCACTCCATCATAGAACATGTGTTTAAATTGAAAATTTTATAATTAAAATAATACAGCAAAGTAATACTACATTATCAAAGTAATAATAATGAACAAAAAATTATACAATCTTGAGTAGTCGTTTACGTTTCTGTGACCTCTGTGAAGCTACATAGCAACTGACAGCTTGTGCAATATAACCACTTTGTAAGTTGTAGATGCGTTCCCCTACCGAGTTTCGGTAGTGAGGGGCTGCGATGTCTCTGTCTGCGTCGCCGCTGTTTATCGATACGATAAAGTATTGACGTTTTATCGCTCCGTATGCTAATGCCGGTCGCGGGACACTCCGCACAAACGAACTCGGAATCTTTGCGCTTATTATCCGCGGGCTCTTTATTTTTACGATGACTGGGGAGACTGGCATGCGAAGCAACTCACGATAGACATTACTACAGACGAGGTAACTCCTTAACGTTTTTTAAGACGATTGCTTTAAATATGTGTACAAAGCTTTGACTGATCGAAACAGAGCGGACGTTAGCGGTATTGTTATTCCTAGTATAAGTATCGCCAGCATATCAGGGTTATGAATACATATGAAGTACACAACCGACGTGTCACTAAAAATGTTCTGCGGGAGAAGTGTGACTGTCTTATTATAAGAGTAAGTGGGTTTACTTACTCTCTGAGGTCATTGCTTATTATTCAACAAATAAATAATGTTAACTTATATTTTTATGTTTACGTCTCAGAAACTAAGAATGCTTTTTATTAGGCTGACTCAAGTATGACTTGATTTACATTTGATTCATTTTATGATTTTATTTTCATTATTGGAACCAAATTTCACAACTAATCATAATATTGCTGTACAAGGAACATTATTAATCCGAATAAAGCAGAACGTCACCGAATCTTCCAGTAGGTACATATGTATGTATGTACATAGATGATCGATCAGCAATAAGCGTGTTCTGACGGCGACACATTTGGGGGCCACGACGTAGCGCCTCTACACGTCGACAAGAAAAAAAGTGAGGAAACAATCAAACATACATACATATAGTTATGTGATGTGTCTAGATAGATGCAGGGCAGAGTGATTTATTACAGACACTTAACGATAGCGCGGGGTGTGCCTGGAGACGACATATTGGGATGTCTTTTTGCGTTCGGTATGATGCATGTCTGTCAGCTTTAGTTATGCTATCTTATACCCTAGTCGTTCGTGTCGTAGAAATTTAGTTAATCGATTTAGGTATCCCGGAGAAAAGTACGTTAACCTTCCCAAATAAGGTTACTTAACATTGTGTAAAAACTCCAATTCTATGAACGTTCAGAGATATGTATATACTGAATGGGCGCATTAACTTCTAAAACATTATATCTCAACAATACAAGGCTCGTTTGAAGTGGCCACTGTTTAGCTGTTGTCCTCTCTCTAACTAAAGGCACAACTGTATTGCTACGACAGCTGTCACTGACACTACCCCGCGTAGGTACCCATTAGTTAGGAACATTTCCAGTACCAGTTTATGTGCTTTGTGAAACAGTTGCGACTCACGTATTAGGGGACTACTCTATTGCCGTCAATCGGCCACTTGTGAAACATCGGGAGCATATTGCAGAGAAAAGAATGTTTGTTGTAACGATAAGGATGATGGATTCTAAAGTGTAAGCAACTGCTCAAGGAGTTTATATCAACACATACGCAGTAAATAATACAAGGTAAGGTCGATTCCTTTATCGACAAACTGAACTCCGTGTTCCAATCGGTTAGACGGGTCACCTGATGGTAAGTGACTACCGCCGCCCATGGACACCAAGATTCACTAGTGCGTTGCCGGCCTTTTAGGAAGGAATACGCTCTTCTCTTGTAGGTTTGAAAGTCGTATCGGTCCTGAAATACGGCAGGCGACAATTTGTGTGTTCCATAGGCTGGTTGTGCGACGCAAAAAGCTTCTGAAGCGCACAATGGAGGAGTGCCAATCGTCCAGGTGATGGGGATGGATATTTTGTCGCGTAGAACGATGGCAGAAACCTGCAGCCGGTATAAGTCCGAACAATTCCTCTGAACACTCCCCATGATACAAGCGATAGAGGATGCAGGGTGAAGCTACATCTCCTTGTACTTTCAGCAGCGTGTAAAATTGTGTAAAGCAGATTCGTGGAGCCGAAAATCTCCCACATTAGGTAAACTTGACAAACATAGAAATAATGTACTCAAAGAACCCGACTCGGGAAAATTATTTGTGAATCACAAGATATTTTGTCCCGTGTGGAAATTGACCCTTCGACCTATGCCTCAACAGTGAGGATCAGTAAACAAACAAGCCTGTAAATTACATATATGAATATTGAGTAGTTAACTAAACATAATATATAAGCTGAAAAAAAACAATCAAAATACAAAGATAACATATACTCCTATTGATTTAATCCGTCACTACTTGTAAATATGCAGAGGTATTGTAAGGAAAGTACAGTACATAATGTACTAGTATTGATTGGAAATCATCAGTATGTCAAATAATTTAAATTAGGTACAATAAAACCCTTCGGCAACCCTCACGTCGAATGCTAAATCCTACTACTCTAGTAGGTGTAGTGTTCGTTTCATAGGTTTATAAGTGAAGTGGTGTAATTATTGCGAACCATTAATTTGACGGCGCGATAACGCGGATTATACGACGCGGCGCGGCGCGGGACGGAGTGATGCGGAGACTGAACGACGCCGGGGATTACGTCGATGCGAAGGGACGAGGATGAGCACTTCTAGTTTAGAAGCAATCACTTTTATATCTTTTATGGACGAGCTTAGAGAAGGTTCACGTGAACAAAGCAACTTTATCGGTACGAGGTTATGCGCAGTCGTTTTACTTGTTGTTGTATAACTTCACTAAAGTGGCGTACTTCAGTTTTTCTATTCAAACCATTTTATGATCTCACTTTTTTTTCTTTTATTTAATTAACACTTACATTAAAAGGGAAATCTACGACTGATTCCACTAATGATTTCATGACAGTGTGCCTTAACGCAATCACTCAATAATTTATAATCGTAGGCAGTTATTTTCATAGCATAAGGGAGCAAATGAACAACGAAAACGAAAGTATTGCTTCACAGACGGTTTTCTGTCAGTCCTTCACAGTACTAGAATTTTATAGTAAGTTTAATTATAATTAGATTGAAAGACTTGTATGTAAGAAATACGTTTGCCATTATTTATAGCTAAGAAAGTCACAAAGGAGTTTAAATACAAACAGTAGTCGATAGGTTCCACGAAAGTTACTTACATAGGTATATGTAAGTATCTACTTGATGGTTAAAACGCTCTAAGACGCGTCTGAAATGATTTAACTTAACATTACGCTAAAACAGCCAGTGTGTTGCACATGTTCACACTTTCCTTACAACACCGCAGGCTGATTTAACGGCAACACGATGCATGCGCGTCATGGACTCACAATCCTAACAACGCGCTACTGACGCAATTGAAGTCATGAGAACTTAAGAGTACCTTTATCATGCGATCCATTATTATTATTACTCTCTTAGTTTTGTATTACAATAAAATTTAACAATAAAGCAGTCCAGCTAAAAGCTAAAATCCCTTTGCCCTACTCTCGATGACAAAGTGTTAATGTCAAAACGTATACTTAGAAATGTTTGCACTTAAAAATGTACTTATGTATTCGGTGTAATAGAACTAACAATCATTTAAGCAATCATTTCAACAACATTTACTGAGTCATATAATTCAGTTTTAGGTCTAACGAACGCAGGCTAGGTGGTTTGGCGAAGTTGAATTTGATAGCAGTATAGCAGTAACTGTACATACAGCCGATCATGGGATAAACAACACGATAGCATAACGGTACAAGTCGAATTTGAATTATTATGACAGTATTGACATTTAATTACCTACCTGTATTATTCTTTATTATTATTAATAATTTATATAAATTACTAGCTTTCTTTTATAAATGTAATAATAATGTTTGTTTAATTTTGTAATTCATTTATTGCCTGAAGTCTCATGTGTGTAAACGGAATTGGTAATGAAATAAATCCAATCAAGTCACTTTAATCTTATATGTTACAATAAAAAAGTACGTTATACTCGTACTCATGTCACTAACTACTGTATTAAACTATCCGCATGACCATCGCGCCTCCCCCGCCTTTAAAGCTCAAACGATTCAGTCTTTGGTATCGACTTATTATAACCACAGTCGTGACACAGAAAATACGTAGGTACCTAGTCCTAAATTTAATAGTAACTTCTTTCTGTCTCGGTCCTTCCAGTTCAGTCTTCGGACAGGCTCTCTCATGACATAAATGTACTATCCCAAAATATTTCATCTTTAATTATCTAAATATACCTTAAATAAATTAAATATTTTTACTATAACAAAATCCATTGCGTTTGATATTATTTGATTCAAATGTAACTTTTCGTTGAACTCATTTATTGTAGTGAATGTGTGCTGAATAATTAGTTATTTATGAGGGGCCGACCGCAACTGACGTTTTTGACAATATAACACGATTGTATGACTTTAATAAAATATTTACAATTAATCAAATCAACTCAAACTAATTAGTGGCCATTGACGCGAAGCTTATTAAAATACAGTGCGTTGACATCTGTATAATTAACAAACATTATAATATGTACATATATTGTGTATATAAGGATGGAGACAAGTGTTGGGCCGTTGTCTCTACCAACCCCGATAGGAGAAAAGCGCGAACTTACGTATGTATGTATGTAAAACAGTTTAAACGACCGTCGAGAAACTGAAAGGATTCTTTGTATAGGTAGTTATTAATAGTTGCTGTAATATTGGCAGCCTCTTGTTATGATTTTAAGCGGACACCGTAGCCAACCGACCGTTGCAACCATCAATGCCACGCCATTTAAAACACTGAACACTTTTTATTTAGGACTTCGGAATGTAATGTTAGTAAACGCACCGTCGCGTCGCGTTGTAGTCATAATCTCAGTTAGTCAAAGGTAGCTTGTTACTTGTGCTTCACAAGCAGTTACCATTTTTTAACAGTAAGGCACTAACACTACGTTTATACCTACCGTTGTTTGAGGTACAAACAAATAACCAAACAATCAAAGACACAAGGCTCATCTTGTGTGAGTGACATTCTGATCAAAAAATTAAAGTATATGTACATACATGCGAAAATATGGCAGTCCTTAGCAGTTGTAGTAGCTTTTTGCTGTGATGAAGACTGCAGTTGTAGGTACTTACCAGTAAGGAAGGTGAAGTAGAGGAGCATAGAGAGGGGAGCGCAAGGGCTGCGCGCGCGGCGAAGAGAGCGCGCCGCCATGCTCACTGCGTGCGACAGAGGGGGGGGAGCGAGCGGGACGGCCAGAGGGGGCGCCGGAGTGCGCGAGCGAGACAGACTGCGCGGCGTGGCCTCGCCCACAGCACGCACGTTACGCTCATCTCCACGGACGCTGCATCTGCAAACAAATATTATGAGTTATGTATGTGTTAGAATTAGTCCGAACCTCCTGGCAACAGACAGTTTGAGTTGGAGGTCTGCGAAAGTCAGGGCACAGACAGACAATACATCCGTATAGCAATATCCATTACCTTTCATTGCCCTTCCTTTCTTCCTGCCTACCCCTATTTACACGGGATTGTCAGTATACCTATACCAGTGTTGCAAGTAATGAAAACTATAATATACACTTGTTTATTATTAATATTTCATTAAATTACAAATATTACCTTCAAACCAATATTTGTTGAAGGAAAAAACATTGAGATTAGTTACTGAACTGAATACCTGTTCAGAGCCTTTTCACCTTTGAAGTTACTAAAGAATTATATTTCAATGAAAAGACAAGTTTCTATCTGTTTACGTCACAGGGAACCATACTCGTATTGGTGAAGGAAGCTGATAATAGTAGAAGTATTTTTATAAAAAAATAAACTAGAAAACAAACCTAAACACTCTTAACACCGGCGATGTTCAAAGCTAGAAGATACTGTAGGAGTGTCTCTGCCTCACAGAAGGACGAAACAATAGGTATATAATGTAGTGCTGCGTGTGAAAGATGTGGTGTGCTTCATAAGCTAAAGCATATTCCGTAGAGTTAGTAAACGTGACACCGTCTAAGCAATTCTTGTAGGTATTGTTACTTTCTGGCATTGTTACTTAGAAAAAAATGTAATATTTATATATTAACTCATATTATAAATGCTATGTATTATTTTTGAGACCTTCCCTACTACATTGCTCACCATCAAATGCACATGTATTGGTTCCCATCGATAAATTGGTTGACAACATTTACATAACGTGAGTGACGCTGCAGTAAGCTAAGTTTATAGATTATGATGTATGTTGATACAGTAATCCGAAGTCACATGTATTCTGAGTGCTACTACTAGGTACCAACTAGCTGTTCATTGTAACTGCTTGTATGTGTAAGTAGCACAACGCAAATGTATTCTGAGTGCTCTCGCGTGAGATGGCGAGGTTGCACTCTCCGTCAGATACAAGTATTGATCAAAAGCGCCGCCGACGGGATCCGCAGAATCTGCACGCGCTGCATATTGACACATGCAATAGTCGCGGGTCGGAAGTGCCTCACTCAACTCAATAGTATCGCTTGCTACCTACTGAATGCCGGTGATTTCTCACAGTGTCCGAGTGAGTGTCCAGTTATTGATCGAACACGGGTTCTGACGCCCTGTGTATATGTTACAAATTTCCTTCTTTATTTGAAATCTCTAAATACAATACTTTTACGCTGTATTTATTATATAACAGTTGGTTTTATGGAAACCTTAAGTTATTTAGTGAGTGTAACTATTTTAAGCCAATACTTATAAAGCGAGGCCAGGCGAGGATTGCCAAATGCGAGTTGAGCATTAAGTGTTAAAATAAATATACTTATTTTATAAAATTGCTCAACTATTATTTGACATAGTCTTATTTAAAAAAACATTTAATGTTATAGATCAATAAATGCAGCGTCTTATCTTGTCAAATGTGAAATTAATATTTAAAAGAGAAAATAATTAAATAACTGCCTGTGTTGATCTATAACCGCCCGTTTCCAAATAGTTGAGCTTTATGAGAAGAAATCGGGCCAAGAAACTCATGGCCACTTTTTTAAATCACCAGATAGATATAACATAATTTCGTGTACAACATAATAATGCTATTCAATAAGAAACAATTTCATCGTGTGCTATGAACTGTCGGTTAAGTAACCAACTTTTTGTCTTTCATTTTTAAAAGAGAACTCCCGCATTAGGATCAATTTCTGTACCGCAGGGGACTTTACAAACATTCAAATAACGGAAACACAGAACACCCACACTAAGAACAATATTTTTATGGATTACACAAAGTGTTGTCCCGTGAGTTGATATTCAACACGCGGTAGCTTAGTGGTGGGGTTACCACCTAAACCATTGCATGTGGCGCAGTCTTCCTGATCTTCTTGGTTCGAACACTTCTTGGCTCTTCGTTCAAACTGGTTTTACTATAGTTCATCTAATATGGATATAAAATAGGGATACGTAACAATGCAGAGTGTGTTAAATTATCACTGGTGTTGTTGTGGAAAGATGTGTGTAATGCGTTGAACAGAAAAAGTCATAATCATATCTACATCTTTAGCTGTAAGGGTCATATCACCCTGCAGAAGCACATAAAGAGCGAGCCGCTCTAACACAATCGATATGATCGCGACATTCGCTCACATTTAATATCCGCGATGTGAGGATTCTATTCCACAGCCCCAAATCTCCGAATTAAATTCGTCCTCAGGGCGCGGTTGCTATCGCGAGCCTCGGGACGACCACGCGATCGCACCCTCCTCACACCAAAGGGGCGAGCTGGGGTAAGCGCGGGGTGCGCGGAGGGGAGACGTGATCGTATTTCTCTCGCATCGAATGGAAGGAAGTGTTTAGCGTGCTTCCTGCCGCTTCGAACTACGCCGTAGAGTTTCGTAGTGGCTCGTAGTTGGTTCGTAGTAGTCGTAGCAGATATCGGAAGCGCTCGGATATTGGCATTGTGCACACTTTGCTGGTACCCCCGGTGTTGTGTTCTGTTGTTTGCTGATTGGGCGACGACGCGACGTTACTTACTGTTTTATGAAATATGTTAATATAAAAGAAAGAAACCGCTACTAATAACCGTTGAATAGGTTCACGTATTAAATACGTTGATTTGTTTGACCAAACTTTAATAAACTTGAGGCTAAGAAGTTCAGTTCTATGAGTCCCAAAATAGAAGTCCTACAGTTAATGAACCGAAGCCGATCGTTATCAATTGCCTTAAGCCTATTCAAGGCTTTGGTAAAAACCAGAAACGGCGGACGGCAGATACTAATTACTAATTTCGAAGTTTGGAACTTCAGTTGCTCCTTCCGCTTCGTAACTTTCTTGGCAAAAAACCGTCGAGAAACGACATAATTTTTAATTATTTATTTTTCTTTTCTCTTAGATAACAATACGATGGCGATGACGTCACAAACAAAAATTAATCTAGTTATAAATATTTACAGACCGAACTGTTATTGTTATCTAATTCACAACAGATCTTTTATAATGAGTATAGTAATTATAATAACACGAGCTTGTTGACATGTGGACTGTGGATTCGTCAATCATTGTAGAGACAGTCAATTCGGACGATGGATTGATTGCCAAGAGCATCGACCAACACCTTCAGAGGCTCTCGTTAGCAAGCATCGGTAAAAGCAGGGTTGATACGGCACGTATTGTGAGAAGAATCCTTTCTCTGGAGCCGTAACCAACTTGATCCCTTGAAATTGGTGTTGACGCCATTTTTATATTTTTAAATATATTGTGTTTATTTTTTATATGTAAGTATATGTAAAATGCAATGTATATGTTGTTTAAGATGAATAAAGAGAATGATAATAACTTTAGAGACAACAATTAAATGTGATACAATGAAATCATTTTTGGTTTTTGAAGTTTTGAAGAAGCTAAACAAATGAGTATGGACCCCGTGTGCAGACGTGGCAGGTGGCATTAAGTAATAATTAAATAAGAAAGAACTTGGGTAACTTCAATTATCACGGCTCATTTCTCACACTAAAAATATATATGACATAATAAAACAATGACATGATAGTACCAATACATACATACAATATATGTATGTATTGGTACTATTAATCTAACTCCCGCACCAATTTATGGAACTATGTTGTCCTGCCGCCTCCAATTTAAGTAATATCGCGTAGTAGTTATTTAAAACCAATTGTCATTACTGAAAGTACTAAAGGTTTTCACACGTGCTATTAGTTTTACTAGTTTTAGTTTAGAAATTTGCTATTCTTTCTTATAAATTCCGAGTTATTGTATAATAATTTATCCACGTTATTTAAATATACGGTTTTACTCACGTGTGTATTTTATATTTTTATTGGTCTCTTCAGGAAACCTTTCTCAAGGAGTAAGACGTCCAGTGAGTGTGACATCCGGTACCGTCGCGGCTGGATGTCTTGCTCCTTGAGAAAGGTCTCCTACCGAGGCCAAAACTGGTCGGGTTTCCCCGAAATACACACGTGAGTGAAACCATATATTAAAATAAATAAGAATGTAACTCACGAAAGTTTTTATTGTAAGAATTTACCCGCAAATAATTAGGACATATGCCTATTACAAAGAATCCACTCAGTGAATGAAAATCTACAACAAATAAATTCTTTCGCGCCATAAACCAAAACGGCTATAACTGCTATCGTATTTTAAGAAGAACGATAAAATATATAAGGAGGATTTTACGAGGAACGCTCCGACTGGGAACCGTACGAGCCATAAACAAGCGATAGATAACAGTGAGGAACGTGTCGAGTTAACTACACGTGTAAGGGTCGATACACTATCAAATTGTACTTCTAAGTGTTGTTCGGGAGTTGGTACGAGCGTGGGCTCGATCACCGCTTACCGCTTACCGCTCAGGTACAACAGTAAACACCCATCGCTAAGTAAGATAGTGCGCCTTTGCGTGTTATATTGACTTTATAACTCACGGAGACGACCCGGCAACGACACTAGCGCGGTACCAGTACTAGCTGTTATCGCTGACGACCATTTCGATATTATTACAAAAGTATTTCCAATAACACTTAATAGTGATGGAAAAAGTTCCTTGTTTTAGTAAATCAGAGGAAACTATGCCTTTATTGTTCTAGCTCTTTAAGTGTATTAATTACATATAAAATTATTTAAAAACAGTGTTGTTCGCAAGTGGGTACAAGCGTGGGCGCGATCATGGCTTACTGTTCAGGTTCAACAAACATAGAGCAATATTATATTAGAAATTCACTATTAAACACCAATTGCCAGTAAGATAGTGGTAATGCTGTCAGCCTCCTCGTAAAATAACAGCGATCTATTAGATTACACAGAATGCGATAAATTAGGTTTTTCTATTTAATTTTTTTTTTTACATTTCATCTATTTTTCTTATTATCGACCTTAACTACTAAATTTCAATAAGTGTCATTTGTGTAATTATCGTCAGGTGACCCGTTTGTTCGTCTGTCCCCCTATGGTATATAAAAAAAATGAGGTAGAACTCAAGGGTAATTTTTTTTTATTCTTCAAACTTTTTTTTTACTGTAGTTGATGACAAGGTAAGTGACTGTCTCCCATTTAAAAATTAATCGGAGGTCCAATTTCACACAAAATCATTGCATTTTATTAATCTTTCCGTTAAGACAGGTAAACATCTAAGATGTACACGTGGAGCTTCTTAAATAGTACAATACATCACTATAACATAAGACACTAACAAGTTGCCAAAAGCTTGTTAAGTATAGACCATCACTATTACAAAAATATGTATATGTAATATATACTATACATGTTTCATACATACATAAAATAGTTTATAATAAGTTTATTCTTATGTATTGGTGTCTTTATTATATATTTTTAATTACTTTTGTTATTTTTAGTTAATTTCTTTTTTTTCCTTTAATGTTTTGTTAGTACTATCAAGTTAAGTCATTTAAGTTACTAATTTAAATGATTATTTTTAGTCTCCTAAATAACAGGTAGGCTGAGAAGTTCGTAGACTGTTACATAGATAGCCAGACATAGATTACCTTCAAAAGACGCGTGTATAAATTTAACAGCTGTTGCACTATTAGCATTTTTTGTAAAAGAAGTTTTGTAACTTTGAAAAAATGGATAAAAATGAACTTCGTGTGATAAAGCATCGCTTTTTGGCGAAAAAAAAAAACTGTTGAAACCTAAGCTTTGGCTTGATAAGAAGTGGTTTGCTAAATTTAAACGAGGCGAAATGAGCACCGAAAACATCAAAAAAGTATACAAAATAATTTTTGATAACAGTAAAGTGAAGTTAATTGCAATAGCTGAGACCCTAAATATATCAAAGGAACATGTTGGTCAAATCGTGCATGAATATTTGGATATGCGAAAGCCCCGTTCAAAGTCGGTGCCGCGCGATCTCACAATCGACCAAAAATAACAAAGAATCGATGATTCTAAGGAGTGTTTGAAGTTGTTCAATCGTAATAAATCCGAATTTTTGCGCCTATATGTGACGATGGATAAAACATGGCCATCATTTCACACCGGAGTCCAATCCACAGTCAGCCGCGTGCACGTGATGAACTGACTCCAAAGCGTGGAAAGACGCAAAAGTCGGCTGGCAAGGTTCTGGCATCGGTATTCTGGGATACTCATGGTATAATATTCATTGACTATCTTAAAAAGGGAAAAACGATAAACAGCGACTATTACGTAGCGTTATTGGAGCATTTAAAAGACGAAATAACGAAAAAGTGGAGTCATTTGAAGAAGAACAAAGTGCTGTTTCATCAAAACAATGCACCGTGTAACAAATTAATGAAACGCAATTCTAGAAATTTCGACATCGAGTCGAAATTTCTAGAATTGGGCTTCGAATTACTTCCGCATCCACCGTACTCTCCAGACCTTTTTCGCCCCCAGCGACTTTTATCTGTTCTCAGACCACAAGAGGATGCTCGCTGGACGGAAATTTTGCTCCGATGAAGAGGTAATCGCCGAAACTGAAGCCTATTTTTAGGCTAAAGACTAATCGTGTTATAAAAATGGTATCGAAAAATTGTATGACCGCTAATTATAGCGGTCATACAATAAGGAAAAACTATGCTAGCCTACGTACTTTCCAGCCCTCCTGCTATATATAGTCTCTTTTTTGTGCACAACAAACTGCAACGCCAGTTGTCCATTACCTTCTAGCATAATGAATAAGCGATTGCCTGTAACAGATCGCAACCCGCGATAAGGAAGCAAATTGTAAAAATTTCATTTCATTGTATCTCACTGACTGCTGCTGCAAACTGGTGTGCAATAAAGTGTCTATGTATTTAGATTCGTTCGATTTAGAATTAGGTTCGTAGAGACTTGTGTCGGTTGCCCCGTGCACGGACTGCTCGCTGCCGCTTGATCTAATCAATGAGAACCCGTTTTCTTTTTTCTTTTCGTGTGGTCTACGATGATGGACGATACAATGGTGGTTGATATGCGTTCTGTCTCTCATGTAAAATGTAGGAAGGGCACATCTAACACAGGTGCACATCTAATACCCGAACACTGCAATATATAATGTAGAGTTTATTACGTTTCAGTACGTTTCCGAGATTTACATTAAAGTAAAACGATAACTCTATGGTACACATACATGCATACACTCACGCACGTATCCCACATTTTGCTAAATACAATTTGGTCAACTAACGCAATAATGTAACGCTTCCAGACCTGTTACTCGAACTGGCCGTAGCCGCGGTGTCAGAGCGTAAAAGGTACGTACAATAGGAATGTTAGCGTCAGCAGTCAATCTCTTCAATTCAAGCAGTCTGCTCGTTTGCCGCATCAAAAAAAAGTAACAGTTGTAGCCATTACTACATTAATTCCATTACGCGTGCTAGGAGAACTAGGCTCATTTTTATAAATCTTTTTTAAAATTTAATACTGCAACGTCAGGAGCACAATTCTGAGGCCCCAGTCACTTCGTTGGTAGTAATGTGTGAGCGACGCTGGAACAAAAGTTAAGAGCGAAACCATTTGGGGGAGGTGTTTGCTGGCTGTTGACAAATGTCAACGACAAATGCGCTAAACCAAAATTTCACCAATAACAACAATGTGACACCTGAAGGGCGCTCACCGCTCGCACCTAACCTCCCGCCTCCGCGTGGGCCGCTTTGTTCTACCCACAGATATTACTAATTTATCGCCTCAATTTACACAATTTTATTGTTTTGAAACAACTTTCGCTTTCCAGTTTTCGAAGTCGTTTTTCTTGTTTCCCGCGACCCACTCGTTACTTTTATTTCTTGTTTCCCTCATAAAGTTCAGCGCGCGGAGAAAACTAAAGTTACCTTAAATATATTTTAAATAATGGTTGTATTTTATTAACTATTACTAAATTATTGAGCTCACCGTAGCGCGTAACAAACTGTTCAAAAAATGACCGTCTGAGCATCTTATCAAATAGATCCGTACAGGACAAAGAAGTAACCTCCTCAACAATGTCAATGTTACCTTTTTTTTTTTTTTTTTTTTTTTGTTTACGGGGTGGAAGATCCTCATGGATGTCCTTCGCCCATTGGGGTGGACGAAGGGGTCTGTCGGACTCTTACCGACTAAAAACCACCCCGGTGTTCCTCTTCTTGCCCATGGTCGGGGGAGCGAGAATCGCAATTGCATTCTTCCGCCTCCCCGAGGCATTGACCCGTCTCACCCAACACGGGTCTCGTCACCCGATGCAACCGTCACCCTTCGGTCGCAGTCTTCCAAGAAGCACGCACGGAACACTGCGTGCTGCCTCTTAGGCCTGTAACTGATCGGACGACGAATTCCCCAAAATCGTCGCCCGCAGGCCACTTTTTAGGGTGGCCGGAGATCGACGAATGCTCTCCGGCGCCCGGTGCCCCTTCTGCGGGCAGAGAGAGCAGAATGAGCCATGCGTTCTCTCACCCGTTCTGCCGCTTCCTTTGAGGATATCACCTCCTCACAGAAGGAAGCGACGGCACTCCATGCGCTCTCGCTCCGAACCATGGACAGAACCAAGGTCGGAAGCGAGAGACTACCCGCAGAACCAATTGCCGCGACAAGATCACGACGCTGGCTTGCCCAAGCTGGGCATTCCGCCAGCGTATGAAGCGACGTGTCGTCAGGGCAATTATCACAGTGATGGCACCGTGACGTCGGCTCCCGGCCGATCCGACACAGGTACTTGCCGAAGCAACCGTGTCCGGATAGCATCTGCGTCATCCGGAAGGTGAGGACTCCGTGTTTCCTCTCCAGCCACTCTCTTAGGATGGGTCTTACCGCCGATATGGCAGCGTGCCCTGCACTGGGTCGCGCAAGTCGCTGCTCCCACTCCGCCACCAAGATCTGGTGGAGCTCAGCCCGGTGTGCCTCTACTTCTCGAGGCACTGGCGGCTCACGCCGATCCAGAGCATCCCTGCGACACCGATACTGTATCGCAAGAAGAACTGCATCTAGATCCCAGGGCGCGGATCCAGCAAATAGGGTAGCCACCTCGAAGGAGATCGTACGGTACCCTCTTATCACTCTGACAGCCATCGCACGTTGCGGCCTTCGCAAAATCGCAATATTTTTGGCTGTCAGAGTGCTTGCCCATACTGGTGCCCCATAAAGTGCCATAGAGCGTACGATCCCCATGTCAATGTTACCTGACGATGTTAAAGTCAAGCGCTAGAAGTTGTTCACGGCCGCGGTAACATGATCACGGTCTACTTTATGTTACATCATTAATTCTGATGTAGTTGTAATATTTATGTAGTTATATATGTATATACATATATACATATATATACGTGTGTTGGAAATGTTATGTGTTAATACGAAGCGGGTATTTATAATATAAAGTATTAGACACATGAACAAAACATGCCTATTGCAGCAGGTATACTTGATATTATCAACATTAATATTAAATATGTTTCAGCTTTAGTACTCTCGCTACGAATGAATGAATTAAATGTGTACCTAAAGTATCTGCTAAATCACAACGGCACGGCACACAAACATGGTCGTAAACACTTCGATCTATGCTGTTTAATGCCTTCAACACGTGACGTTAATTGACAGAGGTCCGCGGACGAGTCACTCCGGTGCACGAAACATAGACATTATCATAACCAAATAACGTCCCCCACGCGACACGCGCCGGCCGGGTATTGGGCAGCCCTCATTTTTACCCGAGGACGACACTCAGTACAGGTACCATCCGCGTATAACAAAATTTGCTCCCTTTTAGTTCGCCGCTTTCGTAAACAAAGTCCTTGCAAGCGTGACCCACTTCGGACTGCACGTTCTAGTTGTAAATGACGTGAACCATCAGTGGAAGCACGTGGGGGCACGTACCACGCATTAGTAGCAGCTGTGTGAGACAGCTAGTAAATGCACCCGGCATTGTACTCATATGATGCAACGCGATCACGTCTTGGAGTTGCTGCAAATGTATGCGCTGTGCAACTGTGTCCCTACAGTTAAGTGTGTTCTTACATTATTTACTCCACCGTAACAAAACTACAATATGTAACTCTTTATTGTTCTGTTTTTTTTTTAATATAATGAATTTTGAATACAGTTAGTGATAGTAATAATATAAGTAGTATTGTCTTTTTGAAGAGCGTGTTACCGGTGTTTTTTATGGTATAGGGGGACAAGCAAGCAGACCTGTGGGAAGTGACTTCCACCGCCCATCAACGCGCCGGCCATACGTTCCGAAGCATGGCTCTCCAACGTTTAAAATGTAGAATGTGTATTTTTTAACACGATTGACAACAGCGATTCTCATATTCATATCTTCTGTTGTCTCTTTTTTCGAAATTATTTACAATTAACAATATCTGTGCGAAAGTAGTACCCTCCGGTCAACAGAGAGGTGTGAGTGTGTAAGGGAAAAAACATTTTTTAAGGCTCAACGGCTGAACTGATATTTATTAAATTTGGTATGGTATTAAATGGATGGATTTGATATTAAATTTGGTACACGGTACGAACCCTGGAACTGAAACCCAACACATGCTGCTTTTTTAAATGCGACATGCAGGTCAATTCTCAGTGTCATATATAAGGAATAAAGTATATGTGTAGTTCAATGTTACAATATCGTTATAAGTCAATAGCGCCTCATATACCCCTTCATTTCTTTATGCAGATTTGTACTAACAGCCGGTGATCACTTATGTCAACGTTTCTACTAGACGTTCAGTGTTGTGTGTCTCTTCAATGGCTATACAGTTTAACATGAACAACCGATAGACACAGAAATATATGATACAATAACAAGAAAATGTAATGTATTTTTGTAATGTTCAAAGTACACATTTTGACACCAAGATGATGTCACAATAAAATGTACCACTCAACAAACATACTTGTATTCTGTGTACTTATGTACGTTACTATCTTTAATCTTTCAGTTGGACTTACATTGTTGAATCCCTTGTCTACAATATATCAATTGTAATTCATTCTTTCCGAAGGATGGAATTACACCGGCACAATACATAATAAGGCTCTATTGGGTGGCCTAATCTTGTGATGCGTTGATATCCACGATATTCATCCTGGTTTTTCCAAGATACGCAATAACCTCTCTCATACACCTAGGATGGAACAATACCCAACCATGGCCAACTTTAGACTGCGGCTGCTTAGTTAGGCGTCAGCATTTAATTTAAACTAAATATACAATCAAATATGCTATTCAACATTATCTTGACTGGGACGTGTTACAACTTGGTGTGGATGCTGCGTTTACTAACGGATAAAGTGTAATTATTTATCGTTTAAAACTATTACATCGAATTAATTTGTATAAACAAATAATGGAATCAATTATATTTAAATTGAACAAATGAAGTCGGAAAACACGACGATCATAGAATCCGAATCAATTAGGAATATCATGATTCTGTTAAACTAATCATACAAAGACTTCTCGTCGATGTGTCGATGGACATTGGTTGCAACTTACAAAGATATAACAAAGACACCGCTATACGCACCGCTATATGTTCCTACTGATCATTGTAAGCAATGTTCAGTAAGTAGTCTGCAACTTTTCTATAGATAAAGTGAAACAAATGTAGCATGTGTAGTAACTCGGCAATACCATATTGCCAAGTTGTTGTATGGCCCTCACTTTGTTAGATATGTGGAACGTAAAATACCTACATGGTTCCTAGCATGTATAGATATTAAACAGTGGGGATTTGACAGATTACCAACATACTCTTACTCTTAAGCAACACTGGTTTTCATAATATAGGCCCTGTATAATATCGTAAAACATATATGGTAGAAGACCTGTAGACCACACAGGGAGGATTTTTAAGAATCTCAGACTACAGAGTCGTTTTGTGTAAATATATTAATTCTTGACGCCTCAATGGGTAGCGCAATAAGCATTTGCAATTTGCTGTTAATGATTGATATTATTAACAAACATCTTATATGTCTGTTTTGATACAAGGCAGCGCACAACTGCTCTGCACTTTATGTTCAACAGAGGACTTGTTCTAGTTGTACAGCACTATGGCTCATGGTATTGTCTTGGAACTCTACATACAAAGAATATTGTTTGATGAAATAGAGTACCTATCAAATAGTAATTACGTCTATTTAATACGATCGACAATACCACCCCCAGTGACAAAGACACATGGCGAGAAGTGTTGTTAATGCCATCATAGAACTTTGTAGTGATTGGCATTATTGCAGCATACACAATGTATATTTTAATTCATATATTGATAAAGTTCTAAAATATAATTGTTCCAAAAAAAACGTTATTTTCCCCGGCTACTACTTGTACAATACAGATGTGTTTAAATGTGAGCTAAATACAGACCTCACCGATGTCGGGGCGCGGAGCGTAGCTACACTAAACACACGCACACACTCGGGCGCGTCCGTGTCTCTGGAGCGCCGCGACGGAACTGCCGGCGCTTGCCTCCGCCCCGCGTCCCGCACGCCCTCACTGCACCCTAGCCCCCTACCACCGGAGAGACACCGACCATCTCACAAAGAGGGGATCAGCTCGCAGTGCACGACACACACGAACTTACTCCTAACGGCCGCAGCTTCCTGTCTTAAGCCGCGGCTTTTGATGGACTATAAGAAATAAGTACCTGTTGCCTTAACAATGTACATAAGTAACACCACATCCTCACTCTAAAATTAATTCCAGAACTTAAAACTGATCACTTCTTTTAATTTAGTTATTGCGATACACGTAGTAGTAGATATGTATAATCTTCAAATGAATAAAGTCCAATAAGAACATTGTTTTGTGACTTTTAGACCAAACTTGTTCGGAGTAGCAGATAGTGATACTGTACCACAAATAAACAGTAAAGAGGAACGCTATCCTATAGCTGGCTGCATATTATTATAAAAAAGTGTACTAAAAATACACTATCGCGTCAAAAGGAAAGGCAACAAGGTCCTATTTGAAGTGTTATTACAATTACAGCACCAACGTTTAGACCGTGGGAGAGCCATGCTTAGGCACGAATACTAACAAGGAGCAGAGTAATACCAGGGCCTTACAGAAAACCGGTAGACAAACAATACAAGCATTTTACTGCCGAATGAGTGAGAGCACCAAACACCCAATTCCACTCACTATATAGGTATTAAATATTTTAAAAAAAACTTAGTATCAGATCATGGTTCGAGCCTTTACCAATGTCAGATTTTACATACATTCGTTACATTTGATTGCTAATATTAATTATTATTAATATTTTTACCTTAAACTCACTACACAAATACATACATTTAACAACTTACAGTCTACATATATTAAAACCTAAGCTTGTGTAACTGTCATAGACAAGCGAACACAACAATAGGCATGTCTTCTGCTTATCAAAACAAAGTGTTTTATTGTAGTGTGTTAAAAAAAAAAAGACAAAACTTTTATTTAATTATATAAAGCTTACAACAATCTATATATATAAAAATGAAACCCGTTTTCCGTTGTCACGACATAACATGAAAACGGCTTGACCGATTTGGCTTATTTTTTTTTTGTAGTTTTCTAATACTCTGTACAAGGTTCTTACGGAAACAAATATTAAGAAAATCTCTCAGAAAGATTGAAAAATATACATTTAATTTTGCATATTTTAAAAAACGCGCGTAACGAATGTCAACGTCATTCAATTTGAAAAAAAATCTGTGGTAATCTGTGACACCACATCGATAACTGCGCTAACAAATGTCAACGTCATTCAATTTAAAACAAGAGAATCTGTGGTAATCTGTGACAACACATCCATAACCGCGTTAATAATAATTTTATTATGTTTTTGATAAAGTTCGTTTTGTTTTAAAGACTAAAAAGTTTATTGTTTGCTAATAAGTGTTTGTTAATCACGGTAAGTTCACTTCACTTCATATCGATTTTTGGTAACTTTTGGTGACTACACAATATTACAATTTTACATGGTTATATAGAAAATATATGAGATCTTTTTAATTTCAGTTGGATTTTCGTTTTTAACAATGCCACCAACCAGACGTACAAACTTAGGCCGCAGAACTCGAAATACGGCAAGTCAAAGAAATATAAGAGCAAATCAAACTGATGAGCAACGCGAAGCGCGAAATGAACTTCAACGGAATCGAAATCAACATAGAAATGTTGTTTTTAATCCCCACAGAGCTGCATTCAGTTATAATGTGGCAATTGATTACAGTTCAGAGCAAATTGTTGCTATTGGACTAATGAATATTGTGTGTCCACATTGCAATGCATTGAAATTCAAAAATGAAGCCCCTGGATTGTGTTGCGCCAGCGGCAAAGTCAAATTGACGCCATTGGTACCACCACCAGAGCCACTACATTCATTGGTTTCCGGAAATGGGCCAGATTCTAATCATTTTTTGACTCATATCCAGCAATACAATAATTGCTTTCAAATGACGTCATTTGGCGCAACAAAAGTTATTCGAGACAATTTTATACCTACTTTCAAGGTAAGTAAGTACAATGGCAAACAATTTTATTAAGTTATACAACCATGTAGCTGGTGCAAAATATGTTGAGCCAGTGTTGTGTAGACGTGTTTATTTTGTAAACAATAAGTCAAATACATAATAATAGTCTATAACCCAATGAGTTAATCAGCAACATTTTATAACATGTTGTATTTCATAATGGTATGAGCAAGGTGTTCCAATACTTGGTAAAGCCTACTACCTAAAGCTGCCATGGAAGGCTGCTGTTCAATGTCGAGGTTTAAAGTAGTTTTAATTCGAAATGATGTAAAGTATTGTGGCAGTATTTTGCGAGCCACATGGTGGTACAAACAATTTGCTATACAATTACCTAAATACATATTTATATTCTTGCAGATTCAGGGTCAAATATATCATAGAACAGGTTCCTTATTGCCAGTGCCTGATGAAGACTATAAATTTTTGCAAATATATTTTATGGGCAATTCAGCAAGAGAAGTCGATCAGCGTTGCGCACACAACAACTCAGTGAAAAGATCCATTGTGGAACAACTTCAAACATTTTTCCATCAACACAATGAATTAGTTACATTATTCACAACTGCATTAGACCACATGCCATCAGATAATCATAAAATTGTCATCAGAGCCGATAAGGCGCCTGCAGGACAACATGCTGGACGTTTTAATGCGCCAACAATTGATGAAGTGGCTATTGTCGTCGTAGGAGAAAATTTAGAAAACCGAGACATTGTTTTACATCGGCGGAACGATCAACTTCAGCGTGTGTCTGAAACACATCGATCATATGATGCCTTACAATATCCTATCCTATTTTGGCAAGGTGAAGACGGCTATCATTTTTCAATTAAGATGATAAATCCAGTTACAGGTAAATTAACAATATATGTTTACTACATTAAAATATATGTTTACTAACTTAAAATTTATATTATTAACACAAAAAATTGTTTACAGATGCTGAAACGAACAAAAAAGTTAGTTCAATGAATTATTATTCATATAGACTGATGGTTCGGCAAAATGAGGACAATCACATCTTAAAGTGTCGGCGTCTATTTCACCAATATGCTGTGGATATGTATGTGAAAGTTGAAACTGAACGATTAACATTTATCAGGTTGAACCAGGCAAAACTCCGTTCCGAGGAATACATTCATCTTCGGGATGCCATTAATGCTGATGGAAATGCACAGAATGTTGGCAGAACAACTATTCTCCCAGCAACATACGTCGGAAGTCCGCGACATATGCATGAATATGCGCAAGATGCGATGTCCTATGTACGACATTATGGCACACCAGATTTGTTTATCACGTTCACATGCAATCCAAAGTGGACAGAAATTCAACAAGAATTATTTACTAGACAATCACCTATTGATCGCCACGATATCACTGCAAGGGTGTTCAAAATGAAATTAAAATCACTCATGGATTTCATTGTTAAGCATCGCGTGTTCGGCGAGACACGCTGTTGGATGTACTCAGTTGAGTGGCAAAAACGCGGATTGCCACATGCACATATCCTCATTTGGTTAGTTGAGAGGATAAGACCAAATGAAATTGATAATGTGATATCAGCAGAAATTCCCGATAATAATGAAGACCCACTGTTACATGAGGTTATTACAAAAAATATGATACATGGACCATGTGGAATATTAAATCCCATTTCTCCGTGTATGGTTGAAGGAAAATGTTCAAAACGCTACCCAAAACAATTAGTAGCAGAAACTATTACCGGAAATGATGGATATCCACTTTATCGTCGCCGATCCATTGATGACAATGGAAAGACAACAATAGTCAAAGTAAATCGACAAGACATTGAAGTTGATAATCGTTGGGTTGTTCCGTTTTCGCCATTACTCTGCAAGGCATATAAAGCACACATAAACGTCGAATTTTGCCATTCCGTAAAATCTATTAAATACATTTGCAAGTATGTGAACAAAGGTAGTGACATGGCTGTCTTCGGAGTTGCTGCAGAAAATTCAAATGATGAAGTCACTCAATATCAAATGGGCCGCTATGTTAGTAGTAACGAAGGCATGTGGCGTATATTTTCGTTTCCTATACATGAACGACACCCTACTGTTGTTCACTTGGCCGTACATTTGGAAAATGGTCAACGGGTGTATTTTACAGATGCAAACGTATTACAACGAGTTGACAGGCCACCATCGACAACATTAACCAGCTTCTTTGAAATGTGCCAGAATGATGATTTTGCCAGAACGTTACTTTACTCCGAAATGCCAAGATATTATACCTGGAATCAATCATCAAAAAAATTTGAACGACGAAAACGAGGACAGCCAGTTCCAGGTTACCCACGAGTATTTTCCACCGATGCACTAGGCCGTCTTTATGCAGTGCATCCCAGTCAAGACGAGTGTTTTTATTTGCGTTTACTGTTAGTCAATGTTCGTGGTCCAACATCATTCCAACATCTGCGAACTGTTAATGGTGTATTGTGTGGCACATACAGAGAAGCCTGTCAACATTTGGGATTGTTAGAGAATGACACTCACTGGGACCACACTCTCGAAGATGCTGTGATTTCGTCAAATGCTAAACAAATACGAACATTATTTTCTATAATTTTGTCTACATGCTTCCCATCAACACCGACTGATTTATGGCATAAATACAAAGATCATATGGCAGAAGATATATTGCATCAGATGCGTCTTAGAACATCGAATGCAGATTTGCAAATGAACGAAGAAATTCACAATGAAGCATTAATTTTAATTGAGGACATGTGCTTGATGCTTACCAACAAAGTATTAACACAAATAGGAATGATAGCACCCAATCGCCCAATGCACGACTCATTTGATCAAGAATTAAGACGCGAAGCCCAATACGATTCCGAAACATTACGAGAAATGGTTGATAGAACAGTTCCCCTTTTAAATCAACAACAAAAATATGCCTACGATACGCTCATGAAAGTAGTGAACGATGGATCTGGCGGATTTTATTTTTTAGATGCTCCCGGTGGAACTGGAAAAACTTTTTTGTTATCATTGATATTGGCAACGATTCGATCGCAAAATGGAATTGCACTAGCCCTAGCTTCATCAGGTATTGCAGCTACGTTGTTGGAAGGCGGTCGAACAGCTCATTCAGCTCTCAAGCTGCCGTTGAACCTTCAAATTAATGAGACTCCAACTTGCAACCTTTCGAGGAATTCTGCGATGGCCAAAGTGCTGCAGCAAACCAGATTGATCATTTGGGATGAATGTACGATGGCACACAAAAAATCATTGGAGGCATTAGATCGCTCGATGCAAGATTTACGGAATAACAAAAAACGGTTTGGTGGTGCAATGATACTATTGGCAGGTGATTTTCGACAAATATTGCCAGTTATTCCACGCTCAACGCCTGCTGATGAACTGAATGCATGTTTGAAGTCGTCCATTTTATGGAAATACATTAAAACACTTGAATTGAGTATAAACATGAGAGTCGAATTGCAGGAAGACCAGTCTGGAGAAGTGTTTTCCAAACAACTGCTCGATATTGGTAATGGTATTATTGCTGTTGATACATCATCTGGATACATTACATTCCCTACCAATTTTTGTAACTTTTGTGAATCAAAGACAGAACTCATGGAGATGGTTTTCCCAAACATTGCTCAAAATTACGTAAATCACGTTTGGTTAAGCGAACGTGTTATATTGGCAGCAAAAAATGTTGATGTGAATGAAATGAATTTTCAGATTCAAGAGAAAATAGCTGGCGAATTGAAGAATTACAAATCAGTTGATTCCATTACTAATGAAGATGAAGTTGTCAATTATCCAACAGAATTTTTAAATTCGCTGGAATTGCCCGGCTTACCACCTCATAATCTGCAATTAAAAATCGGATCAGTAATTATTATGTTACGTAACATAAACCAGCCACGTCTGTGTAATGGCACCCGGCTTGCGGTGAAGAAATTATTGAACAACGTCATCGAAGCCACAATTTTGAAAGGGAAGTACAAAGGCGAAGATGTTTTAATCCCACGCATCCCTATGATACCTAACGACATGCCATTCAGCTTTAAACGTTTACAGTTTCCAGTGCGGCTTGCATTTGCAATGTCAATAAATAAATCGCAAGGGCAGTCGTTAAGTGTATGTGGCATCAACCTAGAAAATCCATGTTTTTCACATGGCCAATTATATGTCGCCTGTTCCCGTGTCGGAAAACCATCAACATTATTTATTTACGCGCCAGAACATAAAACTAAAAATATAGTTTATCAAAAAGCATTAGAATAGAGAGAAGCAGGTGAAGGGTATAGAGGCTATTAGTTGCTTTCTAGAGCGCGCGTGGTGTTGAGCTCATTTTTTACTTCAAAATGTAAAGTTGTTCAATAGCGATTTGTAAAAATAAGTTGAACCCTATGGAATAAACACTATTATGAAAATATATATGTTGTTTTTTTATTTAATAAAAATTAGTAAAGTCCTCAGGTATGGCGAGACCAGGGAAATAAGGATTCATTTTTATATGGAGGATATTATAGATTCCAGTTCAAATTGAATAGGTACTCATACATAAGATAGGTCAGCTATACAAAATAAAGTAGTGCATCAAAGCAAGGTAAGGCGGTACGAAGTTCGCCGGGTCAACTATCTGAAATAATTTGACATGATAGACGTTTACGTAAACTTTACAGGAAAAATAAAACGATGTCTCTAGGTAGCAGCACTCTTGACAATTATATGTACTTGATTGACGAAATTTTGTTCAGAACTATCCGACTCTCTCTTGGTCGGTTTTGTGACTATTGACGATGATTTGACATACAACTTCTAGGCGAAACGAAGTTCGCCGGGTCCGCTAGTAATACAATAAAAGTATTAAGCTATCTTTATAATGTTTGACCATTATAAGCTTTCTCATTACAACTAATGCCTAATACAACTTGTTTACATTATCAAATAAGACCACTACATATGTTCGCAATTTTACACATTGTTTGGATTTACACAAGGAATAGCTGCAAGTACCGCTCCTCTCAGGGGCACTCACTGGCGCTCACAGGGGCGATATGCTGATGTTAATATGTATTCATAATTGTAGCACATTTCATTGTTTCTTCTTGATGGACTTCTGTTGTGAAAGTTTTGTGAAAGCAAGGCGCAACTATTCTCACTTTCTGTAAATGCCAGGAGACGCGTTTATAGGTTATGCAGTTTGATTATTTGACTCCTCGGATATTATAAGCATGAACGGTTTCTTAACACACGAGATCTTTATCCAGAAATAGTATTAGAAAATAACTATTATATTAAAATACTAGCAAACCCGGCTTCGTTTTATGTAATATTTCGTTTGGTGATTAAAAGATCGGGAAATATTGCATGTTGGAGTATCAATTGTGCTTAAATTGAGTGGCAACTTAAGCGCAAAATGTGCAGTACGACCGCCATCTAAAAGAGTCGCCGCAATTCCAGATGATGCTTACGCCAAAGCTATGTCACATCTTGATCGAATAGTGGAAAAAATCAATAAAATGACAAATGTTTTCCCTGTTCCTCCAGGTGCGTCCAGGAAGAATAGACCACCAGTATTATTGTCCACCGCTTGCATTAATGTTTCGTATACTTCTTTTGCTGTTCATTCAGCAACGGCACATTATTTCGAACGAATTCCTGCAATGTATTAACATTGTATTGCAGCTCTCGATTTAAATCTTGGTTGAATGCATTGTGCATCGATCGATTTGGCGCAATCATTCCTACTTCAATCAGTAGCTTGTTTGCAATAGTCAAGCATTGATCCTCAATCAGAATCAATCCTTCATTGTAGATTTCATCGTTTATTTGGATGTCAGGATTATTCGTTTGAAATCGCAAGCGATGCAAGATATCTTCACATATGTATGTCGTCTTTGTATTTGTTCCATAACTGAATTGGTTGTGAAGGAAAACATGTGGTGATGATAATTGCGTACGTACTACATCGTATTTGGTACGCATTTGATGAAACAACTGAATCCGCAAGTGTTAAATCCCAATGAGAATCGTTCTCCAGCAAACCCAATAGTTGACATGCTTCTCGATATGTTTGGCATTTGTGGCCATTCACAGTTTTCAAATGCGCAAATGATTTTGGTCCACGTACATTTACCAACAGCAGTCGCAAATAAAAACATTCATCATTTCTAGGATGAACAGTATACATGCGACCTAGTGCATCAGTGGAAAACACCTGTGGCCAATCTGGAACTGGGGTTCCTTGTTTGCGACGTTAGAATCTCTTTGTTGATTGATTCCAAATGTAATACTTGGGCATTTCAATGTACATCAGCGTCGCTGCGAATGGATCTGCTTCACACATTGCAAAGAAGTGGTCTCTCAGCTCGTTGTGCCGCATTAGCCTAAGTGAAGTAAACTCTTTGGCCATTTTCCAAATGCACTGCTAAATGTAAAACTGTGGGATATCTTTCATGAATTTGAAATGACAATAATCGCCACAGTGCTTCATCAATACTGACGTACCTGCCCATTTGGAAGTTGCTGATTTCGTCATTCGCATTTTCCGACGCAATACCAAACATAGCCATGTCGCTGCCTTTTGTGACGTACTTGCACAAATATTTGGCAATAAGGCGATAATGGATTTAATGCACCGCACGGTCCGTGCACCATCTGTGTCGTCACAATGTGGTGTAGATGGGGATCAGTGACTGGATCAGGAATTGCAGCTGATATGATGTCATCCACTTCATTTGAATGTAATTTGTTCAGCAACCAAATTAGGATATGAGCATGCGGTAGACACGCTTCTGCCATTTCACCGAGTACATATAACAACGTGTGTCACCAAAAACTCGATACTTAGTAAGCACATCCATCATAACCTTTAGTTTTTGCTGAAAAACCCACGCCACATCTGGCGATTATGTCGCCATGACATAATCGCCAGATGTGGCGTGGGTTCCGATATAAGAAGATGGGAGAATCGTCAGACGTCCAATATTCTGAACATCACCATATGAATGAATAGCATCACGCAAGTGTATATAGTTCTCAGATCGTAGCTTTGCCTGATTGAATCGGATGAACGCTAAACGTTCGGTCTCGACTTTGACATACATGTCGACAGCGAATTGCTGGAATAGCCGACGGCACTTCAGAATGACATTCTCCTCATGTGTACGAATCATCATACGATACGCATAGTTTCGTTTTTCAAACAATTCATTGCGCTTAGATTTTTATTCGTTGATACGCCTGAAAATGCAATATTAAATGAATTGTTAATGGAAACCAATAATAGCAATAATAGCAATAATTAGTGTGTGAATATTGTACCTGTAATTGGATAGACCATCTTCAATGTGATGTCGTATCCGTCTTGCCCTTGCCAATAAATGATTGTATATTGTAACGCATCGTACAAACGATGTGTCTCGTTTACACGATGCATGATATTGCTTCTTTGCTGAACGACAATGTCTCGCGATTTAGTTGGATCGCCAACAATAATTGCAGCAACATCATTAACGGTGGGTGCATCGAATCTTCGCACATGTTCACCTGTTGGGGTACAATCCGCTCTTATGACAAATTTGTGCGTATCCGATGGCATTCGTTCCAATGCTGTTTTGAACATATTAACCACAGCATTATTAGCGTGAAAAAATGCTTGCAACTGTTCAATAATTCGTCTCTTTAACTGTTATGTTCCCTGTATATTGCACCGCACATTCAGCTGTTCCACCATCGACGAAATGAAATATATTTGCAGAAATGGATGCGGTTCATCTGGTGTTGGCACCATTGAACCATGCAAATGATATATTTGTCCTTGTATCTGTAATTGCAAACAATCATTTGTTGAAGAATACGGTGTGACCGGTTCAGTGGCTCTGATCGTGTGATGGTGTAGTGTGTGGTGTATATGTAGTTGTTATGTGTTGCAATTCATTGTGTTGGTGTGAGTGATTGGTTATGTGTGTTGTATCTTTTACCTTGCAAGTCGGCATGAAGCCGCCTTCTCGAATGATATTAGCTCCAAAGGAAGTCATGCGAAAGCAGTTATTGTATTCAAGGATGTGTTGAAGAAAATGGCTGGAATCGGGATCACTTCCATCGAACAATGGTTTCAGTGGCTGTGGTGGTGTAAGTAATGGATCCAGTTTGACTTTTCCACTTGCGCAGCACAATCCAGCCGACTAAGAATTCAAGTGCAACATCATTCTTACAGCCATTACATTTGGCCTGTCACAAAATATATCGACATCCTGATCTGCACGCAATAGATTATTTAACAGTTCTACAGCTCTAGCAGTGGGTGTAGTAGTGGTATGCGCCGAGCGCCATGTTGGTGGATAATTAAGGAGTGTATGTTGTCTTCGACCACTAGCACGCATATACTGGTCCGGTACATAAAGATAAATGCATTCTAGTACGGATGGGTTGTCTACCTTGCTGGCCAGTAGAAAGTAATAGTGCTTCATGAGCAGTAATTTTCGCCTCAGTTCCAAGGTATCGAGATCAACCATTCCTGATACAAACATGGAGGGATATAGATATGGACAATACCCATACATGCGCTTGTAGAGACTGCGAGCAAATTTACGCTGTACTTTTTCAATCATTAGGGTATACAGTATACAGTTGTTCCTTAGGATACCAAGCAATTACATTAAATTCCAATTTACTACGCACGTAGGCGTTATAGAGCAGTTTTACCAACAAAACATTCTTAAACTGGTAAGATGTTCGAATTATAAGCCCCAAAGACTTATTTGCAGCCTTGCATATGTTTTGAATATGAATGCGAAAGCTGAGTTTAGAGTCAAAAGTCAGCCCAAGATCACGTATCGTAGTGACACGCTAAATCGGCCCTCCCGCTAACTCGTACTTTGTGATGATAGGAGAACGAGATTGAGTGAAAGTGATCGTTTTACACTTTGCAACATTAAAAGATAGCTTATTAGTTATGCTCCACTCAAACACCGCATTAATATCGTGCTGTAGTGCCACACAGTCTTCCGCATTTCTAACAGGTAAAAATAGTTTAAGGTCATCAGCAAACACGAGACATTCTGCTTTGGAGAGAGCCCTTGGTAGATCATTTATCATTGCGAGAAACAGGGTTGGCCCCAAAGTACTGCCTTGGCTTACCCTAGATCGCGTATAGAAAGCGTGTGATTTATAGATTCCTAACTTTACGATCCCTCAGATAATCTGCCATAAATCTCAAAAGTTGCGTATTGAATCCCAACGATGAAAGTTTGGTAATAAGAACATCGTTATCAACACGGTCAAACGCTTTTGTAAAATCGAAATACGCAGCGTCTACTTGACAACCTGGCATCATATTAGTTTTCACGTAGTCTATAAATCTAATGTGGTTTGTCAAGGTAGAGCGAGCAGGTCGAAAACCATGTTGGGAGATGTCAAGACGTCTATTAATTTGAGCTAAAATCTTCTTATTTAATATGGATTCAAATATTTTACCGAACACAGATAATACTGCGATAGGTCTGAAATTTGTGATATCCGACGATGATCCAGTTTTAGGCACTGATGTTACTCTTGAGATTTTCCAACGACTAGGATAACAACAACACTTAAGAGATAGATTATAAAGATATAGGAGAGGTTCCTCAAGAACGGATAAACAGTCCTTTACTAAGAAAGTCGGTATATTATCAGGTCCATATGCTGACGATGATTTAAAACGTTGTACAGCACGCTTCAATTCCGAGGGATTAAGATGCGCAATAATTATTTGAGGTACATAGCCTCCTTCTATCGCCTCACACTGGGCGACGTCTGGGTCTAGCTTTGGGATGTTATTATGAAAAACAGAGCTAAAATATTTTGCAAATACATCAGCAGCTCCTTGTCCCGCTATAGTATCCCCTTCATAAAGAAATGTATTAGTCTGTCGTCTGTTCTTATTTTTGTCCCTGACATAGTTCCAGAATATTGAAGGTTCACTAGCTATTTGACTTTCTAATGTGTTTATATAATTTCTAAAAGCAGAGTTTATGAGGGTTTTGAATTTCGATCTGTAATATTTAAAAAGCTCTCTATTAAATTGAAGTCCGAATTTTTTAAACATTTTTAAATTGTAATATTTAATTTTAATATAATAAATTATTTCACCCGTGAAACAAGTCGGATATGTATATTTTTGGTTGAGCGGTATTTTTTTGAGAGGAACGTGATCACGCATAGCCAAATCTAACCTTTCGTAAAAAATATCTACAGCTAGATTAACATCCTGTTGTTTCATTAGATCTGACCAGTCCATATGTGCAATTGTAGAATACAAACCATGAAATTCAGCCTTTCGAAAATTCCATTCAGAGTTAAGAGAATTCGTCATATTTTTACTATAACTGCAAACAGGTGGATTACTATTAGTTAATTTACTTTTGGGTAAGCTTAGATGAATCTCTAGGGGGGGTGATGTGTATCCATTTTAACGAGTGGCTCAGCATCAGTTAGTACATTTATTTGTCTGGGATCGCCAGTCGTTAGAATCAAGTCCAAAAGGCGCTCCTTTTTATTATAAACGTTATTACACTGCCGCAGTTTACAAAACTCGATAAACATATTGAACTGCGTTCTTGTAGAGCTACTGCACGAGTGCAGGTTGAAATCTCCCAATATTAAAAACTGATATTCGGAGTATTCACTAATGGCATTCTCTATACAAGTTAAAACATCAAGATATTGCCTATCATTATACCTAGGCGGTAGGTATACGACACTTACAAACAGCTTAACATTCCTCCATGTTATAATAGAAAACAATAATTCCTTGTTGGGGGTCAGGCCATCTATATCGGTGATTATTTTAACTGAATAACACTCTTTAACATAAATAATATGCCCCCGTATCCGACATCTCCAGCTCGATCTCGCCGAAATACTATATAGTTCGGTGGGAATAATTCCCCATCATATACAGAAGTATCCAAAAAAGTCTCCGTAAGAACGATAAAATCATAGGTATTGGATAAGACGTTATTGTAAAAAACGGTAGTTTTAATTCGAAGACCTATAACGTTTTGATAGAATATTATGAATTTCTTAGTGCTACTATATTTTTTAGGTTTTTTCAGTTTTTTACTGAATTTTATTACTGTTTTACTGGCACTCGACGACTGCGTTAGTAGGTTTTTCAATGTATTGTTGTCTCTGGTTAATTTAATGATTTGTTCTCTGAGGTCATTGTTTTCTAATATAACAATTTCAAGCTCATTTTGGGAGCTTCTAAGTTCCAATTGTATTTTCTCCATAGAATCCTGAATTTCCTGAACTGATATCAGATCTGTAGTAGCACAATCCATGCTTCTAGATAGGGGTTGACCAATAGAACAAAAAGAATCGGCCAAAGAAACTGAGCTCTTATTCATAGGTTCATTGCTGTCTACTTGCAGTTCGTGCACGGCTACAACTACGTGTGACTCAGCAAATAATGAAGGAGTATTTCCTTTGGATTTCGGTGACACTTGTTTCTTCCTCATTGTAACATATGACTGCTCAGCAACAGGCGTGGTCTTCCCTTTATTACTTGTTTACAAGTATTGCAACTCCACATATTAGTTTCTAAATCTTTCATATTTTTATTCCTATCACCTCCTATACAATCATAATCATAATTATTATTGCACACAGTACATGTTATGATGTTTCTGCGATCAACCTGTTTCTTACATTTATGGCAAGTTACATATATTGCCATCCTGCTATCGCTTTTCCTAGTAGAGAATTTTGTTTTAGTTTTGGATGATGACATGATAATGCTAATGTTAATGATATACCGCTTTTTTTTTTTTTTACTTGGTTTGGAACAAAAAAAAACTTATAACACTACTTAAAATTATTTAGCGTGGTATTACTTTTAATTCAGCTACTCCTCACTTTAAACAGCAATGGCAGCAGTTTTAGGTTTCATGTGGTAACACTTTTAGTTCAGAAATTCTCCGCTTTAGGTAACAATAGCGGTAGCTGTCGCATAAAGCCAATAATTATTAGTTCAGATATTTGACACCAGAGATAAACGGTAGTACTATTTAAATTTGAATCAAAACTTTTTCGTAACGATTCTTATAATTTATTGTTTTTGTATCGAATCATCATTTAACGCGTTTTTTGTTTAAAATACTTAGCACTGCACTTTTTACACATTTTCCTGTATGGTTTATGTTATTATAATCACTTTATTTGGCAATTCACTGAACCATTATTACACTAGTCAGTCTTAAATATACTGCTTAGATGTCGACACTAACGATATCATAGGATTGTAACTTGTTTACCATTTATTTAATACCAATATGTGGGATCATATTGGAATGCCAAGCGATTGTATTATGCCAATGATCTTCGTGTGCTCACGCGTTGTCTCAATCGGGCATTTTCTCTTATTATATTTTGTCTTTCTTCGCTTAAGTTCTGTGAATACACTTGTTGCTGGCTTGCATGTCTTGTGCGGCGGCCGATGTTCGCACGTCGTCCTCTAGGCATTTTGGACTATGGACAGAGTGGTGAATTTAACCTCAAATGCACAATCCACATAATTTACACAGTTCAACTTACCACCTTAAAGACAAATGCCTGCTGTTGAAATTGAACAAAAATTTGCACAATACACGTGATTGATTTGATGGTTTCCAATTGAAATGTTAGGAAACGAATAACTTATTTTTTTTACTTTTTTTTCACAATTTCACAGTGAACACAATAACGGTTTGTCACATGAAATTAACTGAGCAGAAAACAATGAGTAGCTGTCAAACAATGTATCACGCACCGGCGCCATCTACTTAAAATATTGGTTTGTAGTACATGCTATGTATCAGAGAAGGCGCTGTATGTGAAAAATGATTTTCCCGCTTTTCTGTTGAAATTTTTCCTGAATCTTCTTTACCATAAACCTTACGGAGCCCGAGACCTTTCCAACGAATGCAAAACCGTGGAAATCGGTTCGTGCGTTCTGGAGTTATAGCGTCAGGAAGGAAAACCCGACTTATTTTTATATTAAAACTAGCTGCGCCCGACAGACGTTGTCCTGAAGTTGCAGTATAGATAAATAACCTAGATACCGACTGCAGCGCCATCTGCCGGGCTGATTTGTAAATCTAAACCATTCCCAGATCCCCTTGAACACACACAAAAAATTTCATCAAAATCCGTCCAGTCGTTTGAGAGTAGTTCAGTGACATACACACTCACAGAAGAATTATATATATATATAGATATGTATAAGTACTTAAATGAAAACGTGTGTTTATAAGTTAAAGACACTTCTTGAATTTGTTGTGTAAATACTTTTGAAATATGTACGAGTACAGCATTGGAAAGATAAAGACATATGTAGTGTATGATAATACTTATAACACCTAACAGTGCTAACAATGAAACTGCGTTGTGTTCGCGCGTTCGCGCAGCCTTCACGTGTCGAGAGTGCGAGACAATGGGACGGTGACATTGGCATCGATTGTTTCACACACTAAAGTCGTTATTCGTCCCATTACAGTTTAACTAACTAACGGTATTTGCAGCGATGGCCGTCTGACGTAATGCTAATGCGGAGCTAATTCACTTGCTCTACACATATTTTAGAATAGTTTATGAGGCAAGCCCTACAATTATATTCAGTTATTGGATAACAAAAAAAAATGTTATTTATTTTGTTTTATCGCGTAAAATGTATGTCTATCAGTACTTCTCAGTCACAGTACTGCTTTTATGGATGAAAGTTACTTACGTCATTTTCTGTACTTCTGTAAAAGTGTATATCGTCATTTCATGATGATCGGTCCAATGGGAAATACGTTAAAGTGTTACAAACAAACTAAGAAACGTTCTCAAAATTTATAATATTAGCAATAATATTACCTGCCTCATACAACCGACGAAAACTGTTAAGAAACACAATACGTAGGTAATATTTATTTTATTTAGTTTACTGTGTGTGCAAAACTCTAGAAACTAGAAAATATAGTTATATATTGATACGAACTAAGTACATACAATTTTGTAGACATCCAAAATTATAGTAAATAACTGATACCTTTGGCTTACCATAAGAATCACCTCCCGCCCCCGGCGACGGTAGAGCGTGCAGCGCGATTACACGCGTCAATCAATTGGCAACCTTAGATTCTGTACGGTATTCGATAGGTATTCTGATGGTAATGCGCGCGCCTCACAGCCGCTTATACATATCGGCCCGAGCGCGCTCTGCTCCAGAGACAAAGCAACATGTCGCGCTCCGTGTACTTCGCAGCCGCGATGATGCCCTTCCTTATGCTTGTAAGTGGTTCTATTCGTTCTGTTTGTAATCAGTAGAAAATCCATTATAACTTACGTTATCTAACCGTGAATATCGTAATTAGAAAATTGTCAATGTCTATATTATTATCAGAGGTCCCCGAATGGTTATCCCGAGTCTAGGTGCTAATATACTTTTGAAGTCCCCTGCTACACGCAAGTAGTTCCTATTAGCTGGTTATCTCTAAAAAAATATTTTAGGTGTACATTGTTACTAGGATATAAGGCTAGACAACAGACGATAGTTACCTATTATCTCTATCCTGTAGGGGCACTTAAATATGTTATCACTGGCCTTTTTAACCGACCCCACAAGACGGAACGTTACATTTTTCCAGTGTATGTGTATAGGTACATACGCATGTTGATATGATGTTTCTTTGACACGCCCTAGCTTAGCCCTCTTAATCGAATCGTCTTAATAGTGGCCGGGATAAGCCATATCAATTCAAAATGCAGCCATCAAAACAAGAGCAACTAAAAAATTCCGCAGGTTTTGTGTTTTTTAACAATTTTACTTGTTTACATGTCCTCATACATATGTCTAAAATACTTTGTAATAATAATAATAACAAAATATTTATTTGTTTAAACTATTAAATATAAATAGTATTATATTTCGTGTATTTGTATGTTGGCTGTTAAATGAACAGTCAAAATAACAATAATCTATTATAAAAGTGAATAACCGCTATGTCGTCAGTGGTGCGGCGTCGCGGACGGCGCCCCTCTGTTCGGCCTCAATCTGCTCGGCACCTCCGGGTATGTTACCTGTCCTCTTTACTTCATATACATTTACTTGAATCATTATAAATCATTATAATTATAAAAAAATATTTTCTTTACTTCATAAACTTGCTCAACAATTATTCGAAACCATCCTGTTTAATAAAATATTGTATATTACAGATTAATACACACAGCGTCACCGCAATTATAGGCTGCTACGTTAAATGTGACATTAATATTAGAAACATAAGATAATTAAGTACCTGTCTGTGTTGATCAATAAACGCCCGCTTCCAAATTTGAATGAGCCTTATGAGAACTTTTATCGCGGTAGAGCCATGCTTATGCACGAATGGGCCGGCTCGACCGGTGCGATACCCCGTCCTCACAGAAATCCGGTTGTGTAGCAACGCTTGCGTTGCATCGTCCCGAAATTCTTTTCTAAGCTTCCCCATCTCCTCTTTTCCCTTCCCTCATCTCTTTCCCGTCTCTTTTTTCCCCTCTCCGCATTCCCCCATCCCTCATCACCTTCAAAGGCGGTCAGCAAACTTACGACTCTTGAGTTGCAGGTGTCCGTGGACGGACATGTCTGTTCGTCTGTCCCCCTTTATTTCATAAAAACAAATGGGCAAACAATACATCGGATATTCGGATACAATCTGTATTTTTTATTAAGTTATATCTTACTTTTGCACCTCTTTTTTATAGTATAGGGGACAAACGAGCAGACGTGTCACCTGATGGTAAGTGACTTCCGCCGCCCTTGAACACATGCATTGTTTAACAGCCGGTTTTCTCTGAGGCCGTGGTAATACTACGGTCGTACCGTATAATATTACTACATCCAAAAGATGACTAGCAGATAATTTGTTGGGCATTAAGTCCACGTATGTATGTACAAATAGTGTAATAACATTTAAATAAAGAAATATGAATCACAGGCGCACCAAGAAAATTGGATAAACACCTGTTCTTGGAGCTCAAGTTTCGTTGTTATTAAATCGTACAACCCTGCTTACAGTATTTGCTAATTTTCTTTCACCGAGAATGTTTTCAAGCTTTCGCAATAGTATACTTTTAACGACATGATAGCTAATCATCTTACAAGAAAGAAATACACATTTTGATCCCAAAGCTGCATAGTTTCTTGGTGCTTCATAAAGTACTTGTATATTGTATTCTATATCCAGCGACAACACTACGTCGCTGCTGTCGACCCTCGCGCTGTCACACTTGCAGGCGAAGCTCACGGCTCTCTCCGTCCTGTCAGATTTCGCCGCCATCATAAGTAACGTCACCGGTAAAATGCTTTACTGTATTATATCGTATCAGCACATTACGTTGGCAGACATATTGAACAGGTAGGTATGATTGCATAATCACATGTACATGTGCGATGCTTCGAGTAAAAGAAGTGCCATTAGATAGTGCCGACTCTGCTCACGTGGTGTGACACAGAGAGCTTCATTCGCTAGAAAATTTTGAACCGCATATTATTGAAGGATAAAATAGCCAAGTGCCAAACTTCATCCAAATTAGCCATTCTGGCGTGATTGAGTAACAAACGTCCAACCCAACTTACGTATACATACCCATTTATAATATTAGTAAGATACGCGGATATCCATCTTCGTAAATAAATCACAAGGAATAAGATTTTTTCCTACACAGGTACACCCGCCGTTGTGCGAGTAGTCCTGGAATGGGAGTACCTATATAAGGGCTACTAATTCTTGATTGAGAATAAGCTGTTTTTTACCTTTTAATTTTTTCCAGCAATTGGATAAGAAGAGTATTGTTAGTGACCAGACGAGCCTCGCGCTGCCAACCTGAGTCCCCCTCTACATTCATCTACTGCTACACTCTCAATGATGTTCACTACATGTTAACTGCATATAATATATTAACTGATTTACCAACTTAATATGTGTAGGTTACACTTGATTAAATGACTAGATGTGTATTAATGTTGCTTGATATTTACCACATTATGTACTTCTGTTGCATACAGTACAATACAATATATTAAATGTATACATATATGTATATTTGGACAAAATGGTACAAACGGTCTAATAGTCTTATCTAGCTTATAGGTGTACACCTACTGCGCAGTAACAAAATATTATTATAATTAGGTATATGATTTTATGAAAGGGAGTATAAATGATCTAAGTGCACACAAACAAGCATACACATTTAAGAAATAACATAAATATAACAAATTAACTAATTACATACATACAAAATACACAATTATCAGTTTGAAAAAAAATGAGTTAACAGAAAATGATCATTGACAATTTTTTTAAGAAGTTTTTCGATTGTACTTAAGTTAAGGATTTAGGTAGTACATCCCACAGACGTGCTGCATGGACCGTGAAAGGTTTGGGTAGGAAGTTTGTGGAGTGCGGTGGTATTTTCAGTTGGGTTGGAACCGTTCTTTGAGATATTTGGTAGTAGTAGTAGGTATTAAACAAAATATTTTAAGGGGGGCCCAAGAATATGATTATTACGGGAGGTCGTAGATCGACCCATTGGAATTCAACAAATTCAAAATTGAGAGTATGGTCATATTTAAATAATTATCAATAATTCATTGCAAATATAAACCTTATGCAGACGTTTTGGAGTCGCACTAGTTTATTAAGTTGGTCCTCAGTGAGATCAACTATAGTACTTACTAAATATAGTACTTGTATGGTCGCAAAACTATATGTAATATTTACTTAAATATGGCAGTCATTTTTGAAATACAAGTTAAATGCTGGAATGATGTTTATAATGACTACAAATGATTATATTTAGTAAGAAAAAACCGAGTTTCTTTTTTATTTTAACATATTTCCCTACACTATAAACTTCATAATTGTAATGTGTATTGGTGACGTATCGTGTACTTGGCCGGGGGACGGAGGGGGGCAGAGGCGCGCAGAGGACTTACGCGTAGCTTCTTTATTATGGTATTTATATAACCAGCACCCGAAGTCTATTATTTAGCTCTCAAGCGGTAGATCCTTCGCTTAGGTTTGGCAGGCTGACACCCTCTACAGTACGTTATCTGAAGCCCAAAGCGCTCTATAGACACAAACCACTTCGAGGCATTTTCAGCCTTCTTCTAAGTCAGGATCGGATAAACATATTGAACTTTAAATGTTTCACACGCATTATCTGATCTGATCATTTCTTGCTGTAAACTACTACCCAATTTTTTCAAATCCAATTTTAATAGTTCATGAAAAATAATTTTGGGTTTGACTGATTGATTGACTGATGATATTGAAAAATTGATATCTAACCTTGTAGGTAGTCTACGTACATACATGACATTTGGTACTAAATTAAGGTTTGACAAAATGTTCCAGCACCTCCCGTTCCAAAATAATTATGCAAGCAGGACTGCTTCTTGAGCAGGACTGCTTCTAGATAAAGAAAACTGTAAATAGTACATACACGAAACTTTATATGTGTACGCATTGAATTGTAAAGCTGTTCTAAGATTCTTAAGACACGTCTACTGCTGCCAAAAATGGGCTGTATCGGGTGAACGTACAGACAGACTTGAAAGTTATATATGTATATATGCATGGAATTTTGCATATATAATATATGTATATATATATAGGTTAGGTACATGATAACATTGAAGATCCAAAATATTTAATCACAAATTATAAACTCGAAACATAAATGTGTGGTCTGTTTGTTCATGGCCTTTAAAAGCTATTGACACGTCTGTCCCCCACCTCTGGTTAAAGATGGAAAGGCTGGGAATTCAGGGTTCCACTTTACAAATATTTGAATACTTCATATTTATCTAACAGGCAACAACAGTCTGTTAAAGTGACTATTTCATTATTAGCTGAGCCCAATTATACTTTGGAGTTCCTCAAGGTTCTGTGTTAGGCAAAAACCTCTTTCTACTATAAGGAAATTCCTTATGTAATATACACACATACCATCACCAAAACTACCACCCCTTCGGGTATACATGCGCACATTCACGCATGTATACCCGAAGGGGTGGTAGTTTTGGTGATTTAAATTTTTTTTAGTCCTATTTATGTAATAGCCGTCATCTGACCGCTTTTGAAAAGTTAGGATAGAAAGGTAAGGAAGGGAGTATTGCTTATACAGGTGGATTGGGAAGTATGTTGTTGCCTGGAAGTCTGAGCTACATATATAATTCTATTCACTGTAAGTTTGAGGTAAAACTTGATCGGAGCTGTGTCAGTCTTCATGTTCAGTAATAATAAATTGAAACGCTTTACGAGATGTATTTAAAACTTGAAAATAATTGATATATAATAATTTATCTCTCATGTCCCGTTTGAATAACGTTAATATTAGTATATAACATGAGTCATTCCAGATTGTTTCTAAGACAAAACGTGAAGGTAAGGGCAGCGTGAGGTTGTCTCGTGACAACTCGTATGTGGCGATTACACGGTCCAGTTTCAGAGCCCGACCTCAGCGCAGCGGCCCCTTGTGATGCTAATGTGTCCACGACACGAGCCTGCTACTTATATGACGCCGCTGTGCCATTACCATCGCACTCGACTCAATACTAAGAAGACCTGCACACAACTATTACCGTCACCATGTCGCGTCCCACTTCCTGCCTCATTACGGTCCTGGTACCTACCATGCTGCTGGTAAGTTAGTTTAGGTGCATCCACACACCTGTTAATAATCTTACGATATGTTCCATACTATTTGTTTTTCTTTTAACTTTCTTTAACAAAATAAATAAAATGTTTTAAATTGTCAAAATGTTATAAATAATAAATTAGTTTTAACTTTTGGTTGAATAACATCATCGGAGCAACAGGACTTTGTCCATTTTGAGCTCCTAGCTACCTCGAAGGTTAGACCTCAGTGAAATAATTACAAAATGTTATATGATGCCATAAGTTGAACCAGTGTTATACGTTATAAGCGCTCCCAGCGTCTATGACATACGAATATAACATTGCATATTTACACACGTTTAGCATAATGACACACAATGTTATAGAATATTCATCTTACACAATGTTGTATAAGGTTAGATAACTGGTGAGGGGTGCACCTTTTCTTACCGTCTGACTGTTTGTTTATGTTTGTGACTTATCGCGTCTTAGATGTCACTCTCAATGTTGTGTAGTATGTAACGCAAGCTGTGGTTGTCGTAGTGCGCGGGTGTGGCGCTCGCCGCGCCGACGCCCGACCCCGAGCCGCTCTTCAATACGCTCCTGTCATTGTTTAACCCCAGGTATGTGCTTGAAGGTCTCTATGTATATTTTTGCAAATTACAAACAATAGTTAGAAGCACTCATACCAAACTCGACCGTCAAACTTATATCAACTACTGTATCGATTGTTAAAATGAGTGTATGTGATATAACATATTGCAGTGGTATAGCCATGCAAGCACGAACGTTTTATTTCAGTACGGTGATGAACAGCACGTCAGCGTTGAATATGCTGGCTCTGTCACACCTCCACCACCAGCTCAGCGCCCTTTCGTCACTCGGAGACATCCTCAGCGGAGGCGCGGGGTTCAACTTCACCAGCTCCAGTAAGTCTCACACTCGCACCCACTCACTCTCTTTAGTATAAGTACCTTCACCATTTTCAAATTCCTTACATCCCTAGACAGTCGTACAATCAAACATATTTCCGAAACAATTCAAGTTAAATATCATAAACTATACTATGTAAAACGTCTATAAGTTGTTGTCTAAGCTCATCATTCAATATTTTTGATATTACAACAGCATTTGGGGTCATTCTATGCAACCATAAAAAAATAAATAAATTTATTATAAAATCATATTTTCATTGTTTATTATTTACAGGCATAAATCTACGTATCGTCTAAAATAATATCAGCGATAAACCTTAAAATAATATAGATTTTAGTTTTATCACATCGAAATAAGTGAAAAATAATAACTTTAACTAACCTTAAAATTAGTAACTTACTTAAAAATACATATAATAATAATCAATTCCATTAGCTACGGTATCACCACTT
This sequence comes from Tyria jacobaeae, assembly GCA_947561695.1. Classification (NCBI taxonomy): domain Eukaryota; kingdom Metazoa; phylum Arthropoda; class Insecta; order Lepidoptera; family Erebidae; genus Tyria; species Tyria jacobaeae. The sequence goes on from OX387227.1 coordinate 16,722,657, forward strand.
CTAATTATGTTAATTATTTACAATAAAGTTATGTTAAAGGTAATAAAATAATAATATTCTATAGAAATAACGTGCCTATTCATTACATTTAAATATATAATTAAATTCATTTATTTCAGTGGTAGAGCCATGCTTAGGCACGAATGGGCCGGTTCGACCGGTGCGATACCACGGCCTCACAGAAAACCGGTTGTGAAGTAAAGCTTGCGTTGCATTTCCCCGAATTGAGTGAGGTTTCCGGAGGCCCAATTGCCCCTCCCCCTTTTCTCTCCCCTCATCTCCTTTCTCCTTTTTTTCCATTTCCTAATCCCTCCTCTCTTCTTGCCGCTCCCTGCATGCCCCATCCCTCATCACCCTCAAAGGCGGGCAGCGCACTTGTGACTCTTGCGTTGCAAGTGTCCATGGACGGCGGTGTCACTTACCATCAGGTGACCCGTCTGTTCGTCTGTCCCGTATAGTATAAAAAAAAAAAATAATAATTAAACTTTGAAATATATAATTTTCTTATCGGGCTAATAAGCATAGCATAGCAAATCCGTAACATTTTCGATAAAAATAAACAAAACGTGAGGTTGTCGCAAAAGATTCCTGTAAGTGACATACAATGATATTGGCTGTGAATGTGCCAGTTCTATCAGATCGGGAAAAAAGAATACCGCCTTGTCGAATAACATACCTCAATAGATTTCTAGCAAACCATTGTATCGCCATGAGAACTACACCTGTACACAACGTTGCTAAAATTATAAGCTTTGTTCAAATACTTTAAAAAAACATTAAAAAAACAAAGGCTGTCATTGTTTTGCGCCAATATGATTCTACAGACGTGATTAATTTCCACGAACACATACCATTAATAATATCAAGTAGATTATTTATTATTTAACCATTAATTACTGTATTATAGGCTGTACATATCATAGCACAAATGTAGATATATAAATGAAACATAAAACATCCCAATGTAACTGTATCCACACAACAATCATACAAAGTAAGTGGCGTACGTTCTATAAGATAAATTCGTAATATATATATATATACATTTATATAGAAGCTACCATAGTGACTCCACTTTGCCTAGTGGAAAGCAATAAGTGGAGTCCAAGAGTGGTGGTCACAACCCTCATTGCATGTCTAGTCAATGCAGCATGGTGACCCACACTAAGGCGGCCTGGTGAGATGTTTTTTACACCCCAAATATAATAAATTTAGCTTATGAAGATTGTTTAGAGTTGAGGCGCTGCAATAATTCATACGAACACAATTTTCGTAACAATATTATGCTAATAAAAACACCATATTATACTAATATAACGCAATATGATACTAATAATATTATAACAATATTATAACAATAAAAATACAGTATTCACTAATGGGAGAAGTAGAATTACCATTAGTGTGTTATAAATATTAGGTAACCTCCTGTGATGTTTGTTCCAGTTCTGGGTTGAAGTTCGCGCCTGACGACATTGATGAACCAGGTGTTTTCTACAATTCATCTCATAACATACACAATCGACATTTTGTGACCACCGAAGAGAGATCACAAATTTATATGAAATAGCTAATTTCACATGACAATTAATGTATGTTTAAATACATTATTGTATAAACTATTAAACTATAAGTTGCGGCATAAGAAAATCTCTAATTAATTTCCCTATCCAATGTTATTTCCTAAATCTACACTTCCTATATATGTATGTTCCTAGGGGTAGCAATATGTATATTGCCTATATACTCTAATATCCTATTTACTTTTCCAATTTATATTCAACTAGCGGACCCGGCGAACTTCGTTTCGCCTAGAAGTTGTATGTCAAATCATCGTCAATAGTCACAAAACCGACCAAGAGAGAGTCGGATAGTTCTGAACAAAATTTCGTCAATCAAGTACATATAATTGTCAAGAGTGCTGCTACCTAGAGACATCGTTTTATTTTTCCTGTAAAGTTTACGTAAACGTCTATCATGTCAAATTATTTCAGATAGTTGACCCGGCGAACTTCGTACCGCCTTACCTTGCTTTGATGCACTACTTTATTTTGTATAGCTGACCTATCTTATGTATGAGTACCTATTCAATTTGAACTGGAATCTATAATATCCTCCATATAAAAATGAATCCTTATTTCCCTGGTCTCGCCATACCTGAGGACTTTACTAATTTTTATTAAATAAAAAAACAACATATATATTTTCATAATAGTGTTTATTCCATAGGGTTCAACTTATTTTTACAAATCGCTATTGAACAACTTTACATTTTGAAGTAAAAAATGAGCTCAACACCACGCGCGCTCTAGAAAGCAACTAATAGCCTCTATACCCTTCACCTGCTTCTCTCTATTCTAATGCTTTTTGATAAACTATATTTTTAGTTTTATGTTCTGGCGCGTAAATAAATAATGTTGATGGTTTTCCGACACGGGAACAGGCGACATATAATTGGCCATGTGAAAAACATGGATTTTCTAGGTTGATGCCACATACACTTAACGACTGCCCTTGCGATTTATTTATTGACATTGCAAATGCAAGCCGCACTGGAAACTGTAAACGTTTAAAGCTGAATGGCATGTCGTTAGGTATCATAGGGATGCGTGGGATTAAAACATCTTCGCCTTTGTACTTCCCTTTCAAAATTGTGGCTTCGATGACGTTGTTCAATAATTTCTTCACCGCAAGCCGGGTGCCATTACACAGACGTGGCTGGTTTATGTTACGTAACATAATAATTACTGATCCGATTTTTAATTGCAGATTATGAGGTGGTAAGCCGGGCAATTCCAGCGAATTTAAAAATTCTGTTGGATAATTGACAACTTCATCTTCATTAGTAATGGAATCAACTGATTTGTAATTCTTCAATTCGCCAGCTATTTTCTCTTGAATCTGAAAATTCATTTCATTCACATCAACATTTTTTGCTGCCAATATAACACGTTCGCTTAACCAAACGTGATTTACGTAATTTTGAGCAATGTTTGGGAAAACCATCTCCATGAGTTCTGTCTTTGATTCACAAAAGTTACAAAAATTGGTAGGGAATGTAATGTATCCAGATGATGTATCAACAGCAATAATACCATTACCAATATCGAGCAGTTGTTTGGAAAACACTTCTCCAGACTGGTCTTCCTGCAATTCGACTCTCATGTTTATACTCAATTCAAGTGTTTTAATGTATTTCCATAAAATGGACGACTTCAAACATGCATTCAGTTCATCAGCAGGCGTTGAGCGTGGAATAACTGGCAATATTTGTCGAAAATCACCTGCCAATAGTATCATTGCACCACCAAACCGTTTTTTGTTATTCCGTAAATCTTGCATCGAGCGATCTAATGCCTCCAATGATTTTTTGTGTGCCATCGTACATTCATCCCAAATGATCAATCTGGTTTGCTGCAGCACTTTGGCCATCGCAGAATTCCTCGAAAGGTTGCAAGTTGGAGTCTCATTAATTTGAAGGTTCAACGGCAGCTTGAGAGCTGAATGAGCTGTTCGACCGCCTTCCAACAACGTAGCTGCAATACCTGATGAAGCTAGGGCTAGTGCAATTCCATTTTGCGATCGAATCGTTGCCAATATCAATGATAACAAAAAAGTTTTTCCAGTTCCACCGGGAGCATCTAAAAAATAAAATCCGCCAGATCCATCGTTCACTACTTTCATGAGCGTATCGTAGGCATATTTTTGTTGTTGATTTAAAAGGGGAACTGTTCTATCAACCATTTCTCGTAATGTTTCGGAATCGTATTGGGCTTCGCGTCTTAATTCTTGATCAAATGAGTCGTGCATTGGGCGATTGGGTGCTATCATTCCTATTTGTGTTAATACTTTGTTGGTAAGCATCAAGCACATGTCCTCAATTAAAATTAATGCTTCATTGTGAATTTCTTCGTTCATTTGCAAATCTGCATTCGATGTTCTAAGACGCATCTGATGCAATATATCTTCTGCCATATGATCTTTGTATTTATGCCATAAATCAGTCGGTGTTGATGGGAAGCATGTAGACAAAATTATAGAAAATAATGTTCGTATTTGTTTAGCATTTGACGAAATCACAGCATCTTCGAGAGTGTGGTCCCAGTGAGTGTCATTCTCTAACAATCCCAAATGTTGACAGGCTTCTCTGTATGTGCCACACAATACACCATTAACAGTTCGCAGATGTTGGAATGATGTTGGACCACGAACATTGACTAACAGTAAACGCAAATAAAAACACTCGTCTTGACTGGGATGCACTGCATAAAGACGGCCTAGTGCATCGGTGGAAAATACTCGTGGGTAACCTGGAACTGGCTGTCCTCGTTTTCGTCGTTCAAATTTTTTTGATGATTGATTCCAGGTATAATATCTTGGCATTTCGGAGTAAAGTAACGTTCTGGCAAAATCATCATTCTGGCACATTTCAAAGAAGCTGGTTAATGTTGTCGATGGTGGCCTGTCAACTCGTTGTAATACGTTTGCATCTGTAAAATACACCCGTTGACCATTTTCCAAATGTACGGCCAAGTGAACAACAGTAGGGTGTCGTTCATGTATAGGAAACGAAAATATACGCCACATGCCTTCGTTACTACTAACATAGCGGCCCATTTGATATTGAGTGACTTCATCATTTGAATTTTCTGCAGCAACTCCGAAGACAGCCATGTCACTACCTTTGTTCACATACTTGCAAATGTATTTAATAGATTTTACGGAATGGCAAAATTCGACGTTTATGTGTGCTTTATATGCCTTGCAGAGTAATGGCGAAAACGGAACAACCCAACGATTATCAACTTCAATGTCTTGTCGATTTACTTTGACTATTGTTGTCTTTCCATTGTCATCAATGGATCGGCGACGATAAAGTGGATATCCATCATTTCCGGTAATAGTTTCTGCTACTAATTGTTTTGGGTAGCGTTTTGAACATTTTCCTTCAACCATACACGGAGAAATGGGATTTAATATTCCACATGGTCCATGTATCATATTTTTTGTAATAACCTCATGTAACAGTGGGTCTTCATTATTATCGGGAATTTCTGCTGATATCACATTATCAATTTCATTTGGTCTTATCCTCTCAACTAACCAAATGAGGATATGTGCATGTGGCAATCCGCGTTTTTGCCACTCAACTGAGTACATCCAACAGCGTGTCTCGCCGAACACGCGATGCTTAACAATGAAATCCATGAGTGATTTTAATTTCATTTTGAACACCCTTGCAGTGATATCGTGGCGATCAATAGGTGATTGTCTAGTAAATAATTCTTGTTGAATTTCTGTCCACTTTGGATTGCATGTGAACGTGATAAACAAATCTGGTGTGCCATAATGTCGTACATAGGACATCGCATCTTGCGCATATTCATGCATATGTCGCGGACTTCCGACGTATGTTGCTGGGAGAATAGTTGTTCTGCCAACATTCTGTGCATTTCCATCAGCATTAATGGCATCCCGAAGATGAATGTATTCCTCGGAACGGAGTTTTGCCTGGTTCAACCTGATAAATGTTAATCGTTCAGTTTCAACTTTCACATACATATCCACAGCATATTGGTGAAATAGACGCCGACACTTTAAGATGTGATTGTCCTCATTTTGCCGAACCATCAGTCTATATGAATAATAATTCATTGAACTAACTTTTTTGTTCGTTTCAGCATCTGTAAACAATTTTTTGTGTTAATAATATAAATTTTAAGTTAGTAAACATATATTTTAATGTAGTAAACATATATTGTTAATTTACCTGTAACTGGATTTATCATCTTAATTGAAAAATGATAGCCGTCTTCACCTTGCCAAAATAGGATAGGATATTGTAAGGCATCATATGATCGATGTGTTTCAGACACACGCTGAAGTTGATCGTTCCGCCGATGTAAAACAATGTCTCGGTTTTCTAAATTTTCTCCTACGACGACAATAGCCACTTCATCAATTGTTGGCGCATTAAAACGTCCAGCATGTTGTCCTGCAGGCGCCTTATCGGCTCTGATGACAATTTTATGATTATCTGATGGCATGTGGTCTAATGCAGTTGTGAATAATGTAACTAATTCATTGTGTTGATGGAAAAATGTTTGAAGTTGTTCCACAATGGATCTTTTCACTGAGTTGTTGTGTGCGCAACGCTGATCGACTTCTCTTGCTGAATTGCCCATAAAATATATTTGCAAAAATTTATAGTCTTCATCAGGCACTGGCAATAAGGAACCTGTTCTATGATATATTTGACCCTGAATCTGCAAGAATATAAATATGTATTTAGGTAATTGTATAGCAAATTGTTTGTACCACCATGTGGCTCGCAAAATACTGCCACAATACTTTACATCATTTCGAATTAAAACTACTTTAAACCTCGACATTGAACAGCAGCCTTCCATGGCAGCTTTAGGTAGTAGGCTTTACCAAGTATTGGAACACCTTGCTCATACCATTATGAAATACAACATGTTATAAAATGTTGCTGATTAACTCATTGGGTTATAGACTATTATTATGTATTTGACTTATTGTTTACAAAATAAACACGTCTACACAACACTGGCTCAACATATTTTGCACCAGCTACATGGTTGTATAACTTAATAAAATTGTTTGCCATTGTACTTACTTACCTTGAAAGTAGGTATAAAATTGTCTCGAATAACTTTTGTTGCGCCAAATGACGTCATTTGAAAGCAATTATTGTATTGCTGGATATGAGTCAAAAAATGATTAGAATCTGGCCCATTTCCGGAAACCAATGAATGTAGTGGCTCTGGTGGTGGTACCAATGGCGTCAATTTGACTTTGCCGCTGGCGCAACACAATCCAGGGGCTTCATTTTTGAATTTCAATGCATTGCAATGTGGACACACAATATTCATTAGTCCAATAGCAACAATTTGCTCTGAACTGTAATCAATTGCCACATTATAACTGAATGCAGCTCTGTGGGGATTAAAAACAACATTTCTATGTTGATTTCGATTCCGTTGAAGTTCATTTCGCGCTTCGCGTTGCTCATCAGTTTGATTTGCTCTTATATTTCTTTGACTTGCCGTATTTCGAGTTCTGCGGCCTAAGTTTGTACGTCTGGTTGGTGGCATTGTTAAAAACGAAAATCCAACTGAAATTAAAAAGATCTCATATATTTTCTATATAACCATGTAAAATTGTAATATTGTGTAGTCACCAAAAGTTACCAAAAATCGATATGAAGTGAAGTGAACTTACCGTGATTAACAAACACTTATTAGCAAACAATAAACTTTTTAGTCTTTAAAACAAAACGAACTTTATCAAAAACATAATAAAATTATTATTAACGCGGTTATGGATGTGTTGTCACAGATTACCACAGATTCTCTTGTTTTAAATTGAATGACGTTGACATTTGTTAGCGCAGTTATCGATGTGGTGTCACAGATTACCACAGATTTTTTTTCAAATTGAATGACGTTGACATTCGTTACGCGCGTTTTTTAAAATATGCAAAATTAAATGTATATTTTTCAATCTTTCTGAGAGATTTTCTTAATATTTGTTTCCGTAAGAACCTTGTACAGAGTATTAGAAAACTACAAAAAAAAAATAAGCCAAATCGGTCAAGCCGTTTTCATGTTATGTCGTGACAACGGAAAACGGGTTTCATTTTTATATATATAGATTAATAAAACAAAACAATTGATATTTGTACTTTATTCGCAGCTACATCTCTATAGGTTTGTCATGCCATCAAATATGTTAAACAATTTTGACAAGGGGCACATAGGCTGTGGAATAATTTACCACTAGAAATTCGACAAGCATAATACATACATATTTTTAAAAAGCAAGTGGTATATTACTTGTATGTTCCTATATATATATATGATAAGACAAATTGTTATATCGTAATACATGCAATCGTGTCCACATTATTTTTCCATTACTTGTATGGTGTACAATAAAGAGATAAATAAAAAATAAATAATACAGTATAATAAATTCTATAAAATATTCATTGATTCACTGTTTCATAGATTTATATATTCACGGATTCACAAAGTAACTGACTCATAGATTCACTTATACATAGATTTACCGATATACTAAAGCACTGATTCACAAATTACTGATTCACTGATTCATGAATTCACTGAGTAAATCAGTGAGTCGGTGAATCTATGAGTCAGTAAATCAATAAAATAACTAATTTTTTGATTCAATGATTTACTGATTCATAGATTCACTGATTAACTAAAGCACTGATTTACTTATTTACTTAGGTTAGGTTAAGTTTTTTTTTTTAAATTAAAGGATTCATAATTGGCGTCTTTGCTAACCCTTAGTAAAGCCTCCTCTCGTCTCGGGTGGTATATCTACTACCTATGCGGCGGTGGCGTCTGGGCCGGTGCCGAAGGCCAAGCGACCGTCTAAGGCCAAGAACAAAGTGACTGAGCAGGAGGCAAGAAGTCCCACAGAAATAGAAAGAAGGGCAACAAGAAGATCGTCACACCACAAGCACCGGCAAGAGCAACACAGGAAAAGGTGAGACCGAAGATGCAGAAGCTCCAGGCCCCCAAAACGGCAGCCGTCGTCATTACGTTGTTGCCGGAGCCTGTTAATAGTGGGCTCTCTTACACTGCCGTCTTTTAGAAGGCCCGAGACTGCCTCACTTCGGACTTTGGTAGTGCAGGCGCTCGATTGCGCCTCGCCCAGACAAGTTTTGGAATTCCCCGGAGCTGAGGGCGTGAAGACGGCAGACATCTTTGCTGAGAAGTTGCGTCGAGTATTCACGGAGTCAAATGGGGTACGAATTGCCAGGCTAACGAAGTGCGCAGAGATGCGTATTTCGGGCTGAGATGATTCCGTGACAGTTGACGACATCACACTGCTCTTCCCGCACGAGTAAGTAACTGGTGTGTCCTGGAAGAGGTTGAGACGCTCTCGGACCACCTTTATATCCGATTTGAGCTCTCCCGGACTCAGGACCCCAGAAGGGGTCACATGGCGCGACGTCTTTCCCGCTTTCCACGGTGGGCCATCTCTAAGCTAGACCGGGACCTACTGGAGGAGGCAGCTATCGTTTACTCTTGGCTGTCTCTGCAGCCTTCGACCGAGGAGGTTGACGTAGGGGCAGGCCACTTTCGCGATGCGGTTACGCAAATTTGTGATGCGGCCATGCCCCGCGTTTTGGGTCGTCGGCCTCCAAGGAAGGAGGTCTACTGGTGGTCCCAGGAGTTGGCGGATCTCCGCGTGGCCTGCATTCGTGCCCGGAGGTCCTACACCCGCAGTCGTCGGCGTCACCGCGAAGAGCGGGAAGAGGACCGGCTTCATGAAAAGTACCGAGAGGCACAGAGAACTCTTAAGCTGGCCATAAGCCGCGCCAAAGAGGTGAAGAGAAAGGAGATGCTGGAGGGTCTCGATCGTGACCCCTGGGGTCGCCCTTATCGTGCGGTGCAACAAAAGCTCCGCGCGTTGGGCCCCCCCCCCTTACCGAGACTCTCCAGCCCAGCTTCCTGCAGGAAGTGGTTGAGGGCCCTTCCCGCAACGGGTGGAGTACTCACTTCTTCAAGGTCTATGGCCGCCTTGGCCGGAGACGACAGGGAGTTCGAGGAGGACGATTTTCCACCCGTCACGGAGGCGGAGATAGTGGCGGCTGTTCTACGGATCCGTTCCAAAAACACCGCCCCGGGGCCGGACGGGATCCCTGCCCGAGTCTTGGCCATGGTCCTTGACCACATGGTAGACCGCCGCAGGGAGGTGTTCGAAGCTAGCTTGGTGTCTGCCGATTCGGTCACGGCCTACAGACCCATTGTTCTGCTGAACGAAGCAGGTAAACTGTTTGAGAGGGTACTCTCTGCCCGCATCGTCCGGCACCTGGACGAGGTCGGCCCCGAATTGTCGGACGCCCAATTCGGTATCCAAGCGGGTCATTTGACGGTCGAGGCTGTGTTGCGTCTGCGGGCCGTGACGGAAGAAGCGGTGAGCTGTGGCGGCGTATTGTTGGCGCTGTCGTTGGACATCGCCAACGCATTCAATAGCCTGCCATTCAGTTGCATCAGGGAAGCACTCCATTATCACGGGGTGCCACAGTACAGTGGCAGACTATTTAGAGGAGCGTACCGTCATGTCCGAGGACCGAAAGGGACATCTGAGTCGTCGGCCCATGTCGTGCGGTGTTCCGCAGGGATCTGTCCTTGGACCGCTCCTGTGGAACATGGGGTACGACTGGGCCCTTCGAGGTGACTTCCCCCCTGGGCTGGGCGTAATCAGTTACGGGGGGGGCGAACTTTCAGGAGGCGGTGCGTTTGGCCACCAGAGGAGCCTCACTGGTGGTCAGGTGCATCGAGGGGCTGGGCCTGCGGGTGGCCCTGGACAAGACGGAGGCCCTTCTATTCCATGGATATGGGCACTTTTACCCAACTTGGGAGGACCCAGCGTCGCAACAAGACGGCTGAACACGCGGGTTGTCCAGTCAATGGCACTATACGGTGCACCGGTGTGGGCGGAGGCTCTGACCGCCCAGAATAGGGCACGCCTCTGGCGTCCTCAGAGATTTATGGCGGTTAGAGCCATACGCGGTTACCGCACCGTACGCACCGTCAACAACGACCTTGATGCTTTTTTTTTTTTTTTTTTATGCTATAGGGGGCAAACGAGCAGACGGGTCACCTGATGGTATACCGCCCATGGACACCCGCAACTTAAGAGTCACAAGTGCGTTGCCGGCCTTTTAGGTAGAGGTACGCTCTCTTCTTGAAGGTTTGAAGGTCGTATCGGTTCGGAAATACGGCAGGCGACAATTTGTTCCATAAGCTGGTTGTGCGAGGCAAAAAGCTTCTCGAGAAGCGCACAGTGGTGGAGTGCCAGTCGTCCAGGTGATGAGGATGGATATTTTGTCGCGTAGGACGATGGCGGAAACCAGCAGCCGGTATAAGTCCGAACAATTCCTCTGAACACTCCCCATGATACAAGCGATAGAGGATGCAGAGTGAAGCTACATCTCTACGCAACGCCAAGTTTCGATTTCAGACACAAGTTTGGATCGGCTTTCGATGACGTTTACCCGAGAAATGTTAGCGCGGCCGGTGTAAAGGGCATCACTCGTGCTATCGTCTGCATAGCAATGGATGCTGCTAATCTGCAGCATGTCGTTGATATGCAGAAGAAACAGCGTGGGTGATAGCACACAGCCTTGTGGGACACTAGAATTACCAGACTTCGAGTCGGAGCTTGCACCGTCAACAACGACCTTGATGATTCTGTCTGTAAGAAAACTGGTGAGCCAATTGCACAGTTTCTCGGGAAGCCCATAGGAAGGAAGCTTCGCAAGGAGCGCTTTGTGCCAGACCCGATCGAAGGCCTTCGCCACCCCACCCCAGGTTTTTTTTTTTTTTTTTTTTTTTTTTTAACGTGGTGGAATGCATTTAGGCACTTCGCTCACCCTCCACGGGGGCAGGGGGGGTTCGCTTCGTGTGGGACTCCTGACCTCGGAGAGGCTAGACTACCCACTAAACCACCACGGTGTTCCTCCTTCACCTAATCCGAGCCACGGGATAGTTTGCTCACCGCGACTCGGCTAGGGACGCCCTTTGTTTGTCGGGCTCTCCTCATGAATGCACCCCAGAAACACAGAGGGGCGCATTCCGCCACATTAGCATGGGGCAGCAGGTCCCCCGACCCACCGCCCGTGGCCACTCTCATTCAGGGACGCGTGCGAACTGCGCCCGCCGGCGTTCCCACCCAGGAACGCGTGCGAACTGCGCCCGCCGGCGTCCCCCCGCCGGTGGCCCGCGGGGCGGAAGAGCGAGCCCAGCCCACTCCCGCCCCAGCAGAGCCTCTCCTCGTGGCCGCCATCAGCAACGAGGCGACGGCAGCCCGACACTCATCGCCACCGGCCATAGCCGGAACCACAGCCTACAGCGAGAGGTCCGCTTTTAACGACATTGCTGTCGGGTTTTAAAGTCTTTTCCTTGACGTGGGCCGGCCAGTTAAGGCAAGCCCTCCGGCCAACAGGTTCCCAGCATACCCTCCTGGAGCCACTAGTCAGGTCATTGTTGAGCCCCTGTTGGTTACGGAACGCGAGAGGGTGGCTAAGCCTCTCCCACCTCCCACGGTGGCACAAGTGCCCGTCAGCCCCCGCGCGAGCAGTGGGCCGACCCGTCCCTCGATCCCTAACACCGTCTCTCCCCTGTCCCCTCTGAAAGCAGAGGGATCACGGGAGCGACGGCGAGCCCTGAAAAGGGCTGTGCGGATCCCACGACCCCCTCGTGCAATGGAGTTAGCTAGCCCTGATAAGGGCTGTCGGGTTATTAGTCAACGGCCAGCATACAGAGCTCGATCCCCTCAGAGTCAGAGTATACTGACCGCTGTCCAGGGCGCACCAGCCTCCACGCTTCTGCTCCCCAGGACCGTAGTCCAAGGGGGGAAGAAACGGGAAAGCCAACGTGGAGGTTACCCGACCAGCGCCCCCCCCACCCCAGGTTTTTTTTTTTTTTTTTTTTTTTACGTGGTGGAATGCATTTAGGCACTTCGCTCACCCTCCACGGGGGCAGGGGGTTAGCTTCGTGTGGGACTCCTGACCTCGGAGAGGCTAGACTACCCACTAAACCACCACGGTGTTCCTCCTTCACCTAATCCGAGCCACGGGATAGTTTGCTCACCGCGACTCGGCTAGGGACGCCCTTTGTTTGTCGGGCTCTCCTCATGAATGCACCCCAGAAACACAGAGGAGCGCATTCCGCCACATTAGCATGGGGCAGCAGGTCCCCCGACCCACCGCCCGTGGCCACTCTCATTCAGGGACGCGTGCGAACTGCGCCCGCCGGCGTTCCCACCCAGGAACGCGTGCGAACTGCGCCCGCCGGCGTCCCCCCGCCGGTGGCCCGCGGGGCGGAAAAGCGAGCCCAGCCCACTCCCGCCCCAGCAGAGCCTCTCCTCGTGGCCGCCATCAGCAACGAGGCGACGGCAGCCCGACACTCATCGCCGCCGGCCATAGCCGGAACCACAGCCTACAGCGAGAGGTCCGCTTTTAACGACATTGCTGTCGGGTTTTAAAGTCTTTTCCTTGACGTGGGCCGGCCAGTTAAGGCAAGCCCTCCGGCCAACAGGTTCCCAGCATACCCTCCTGGAGCCATTAGTCAGGTCATTGTTGAGCCCCTGTTGGTTACGGAACGCGAGAGGGTGGCAAAGCCTCTCCCACCTACCACGGTGGCACAAGTGCCCGTCAGCCCCCGCGCGAGCAGTGGGCCGACCCGTCCCTCGATCCCTAACACCGTCTCTCCCCTGTCCCCTCTGAAAGCAGAGGGATCACGGGAGCGACGGCGAGCCCTGAAAAGGGCTGTGCGGATCCCACGACCCCCTCGTGCAATGGAGTCAGCTAGCCCTGATAAGGGCTGTCGGGTTATTAGTCAACGGCCAGCATACAGAGCTCGATCCCCTCAGAGTCAGAGTATACTGACCGCTGTCCAGGGCGCACCAGCCTCCACGCTTCTGTTCCCCAGGACCGTAGTCCAAGGGGGGAAGGAACGGGAAAGCCAACGTGGAGGTTACCCGACCCAGCGCCCCCCCCACCCCAGGTTTTTTTTTTTTTTTTTTTTTTACGTGGTGGAATGCATTTAGGCACTTCGCTCACCCTCCACGGGGGCAGGGGGTTCGCTTCGTGTGGGACTCCTGACCTCAAAAAGAGGCCAGACTACCCACTAAACCACCACGGTGTTCCTCCTTCACCTAATCCGAGCCACGGGATAGTTTGCTCACCGCGACTCGGCTAGGGACGCCCTTTGTTTGTCGGGCTCTCCTCATGAATGCACCCCAGAAACACAGAGGGGCGCATTCCGCCACATTAGCATGGGGCAGCAGGTCCCCCGACCCACCGCCCGTGGCCATTCTCATTCAGGGACGCGTGCGAACTGCGCCCGCCGGCGTTCCCACCCAGGAACGCGTGCGAACTGCGCCCGCCGGCGTCCCCCCGCCGGTGGCCCGCGGGGCGGAAGAGCGAGCCCAGCCCACTCCCGCCCCAGCAGAGCCTCTCCTCGTGGCCGCCATCAGCAACGAGGCGACGGCAGCCCGACACTCATCGCCGCCGGCCATAGCCGGAACCACAGCCTACAGCGAGAGGTCCGCTTTTAACGACATTGCTGTCGGGTTTTAAAGTCTTTTCCTTGACGTGGGCCGGCCAGTTAAGGCAAGCTCTCCGGCCAACAGGTTCCCAGCATACCCTCCTTGAGCCACTAGTCAGGTCATTGTTGAGCCCCTGTTGGTTACGGAACGCGAGAGGGTGGCTAAGCCTCTCCCACCTCCCACGGTGGCACAAGTGCCCGTCAGCCCCCGCGCGAGCAGTGGGCCGACCCGTCCCTCGATCCCCAACACCGTCTCTCCCCTGTCCCCTCTGAAAGCAGAGGGATCACGGGAGCGACGGCGAGCCCTGAAAAGGGCTGTGCGGATCCCACGACCCCCTCGTGCAATGGAGTCAGCTAGCCCTGATAAGGGCTGTCGGGTTATTAGTCAACGGCCAGCATACAGAGCTCGATCCCCTCAGAGTCAGAGTATACTGACCGCTGTCCAGGGCGCACCAGCCTCCACGCTTCTGCTCCCCAGGACCGTAGTCCAAGGGGGGAAGAAACGGGAAAGCCAACGTGGAGGTTACCCGACCAGCGCCCCCCCCCACCCCAGGTTTTTTTTTTTTTTTTTTTTTTTTTACGTGGTGGAATGCGTTTAAGCACTTCGCTCGCCCCCCGCGGGGGCAGGGGGTTCGCTTCGTGTGGGACTCCTGACCTCAAAGAGAGGCCAGACTACCCACTAAACCACCACGGTGTTCCTTCTTCACCTAATCCGAGCCACGGGATAGTTTGCTCACCGCGACTCGGCTAGGGACGCCCTTTGTTTGTCGGGCTCGTCTCTGTCGAGGCCCTACCATCCGGGCCATCGTGCCCAGATGATGGGGCCTGTCCTCCTCATGAATGCACCCAGGAACACAGAGGGGCGCATTCCGCCACATTAGCATGGGGCGGCAGGTCCCCCGACCCACCGCCCGTGGCCACTCTCATTCGGTTGTGCTCGCCGGCGCCCCCTCGCCGGGGGTCTGCGGGGCGGGAGGGTGAGCCCAGCTCGCTCCCGCTCTCGCAGAGCCTCTCTCTTGGTCGCCATCACCTCGTCAGCGAACGAAGCGACGGCAGCCCAACACTCTTCGCTGCCGGCCATAGCTGGAACTACGGTCGACAGCGAAAGGTCCGCACCGATGGTGCTCATGAGGGCCGTCCTTTGGCCGTCCCACGCCTCACACACGGCCAAGGTGTGGTGGGCCGTGTCAGGGTCGCCGCTGGTGCAGTTTCGGCACCGGGGCTCTGACTCCACCCCCACCACCTCCCACAGGTACTTGGCAAAACAGCCATGGCCCGTGAGAAGTTGGGTGAGGTGGTATGTTGGGGCCCCATGAACCCTCTCCACCCACTGACGCAATACGGGCCGGACGGCCCCCACAAGCAGCGAGCCGCCGCGGGTTGCCCGCAGTCTTTCGGCCCATCTCCGGAAGAGATCATCGCGAGCTGTTTGTCTCCAGCGATCGATCTCCTCCGGAGGCGGCCGACCGCCGAAATCACGCCGCATCAGGGCGCCCTCGTCGTACACCCTCTTGAGTACGCCGGCCTCGAGATCCCAGGGGATACTACCCGCAATCAGACACGCCGCCTCGTAAGAGACGGTGTGATACGCTCGTGCAGCTCTCTGCGCGATGGCGCGCTGCGGACGTCGCAGTAGCGCCATATTCGCCGGGCACAGGGCCTCCGCCCATATAGGCGCTCCATAGAGCGCCTTGGAGCGCACCACTCCGTCATAGAGGCGGCGGCAGGCAGACCCTGGGCCTCCGCTGTTGGGCAGCAACCGCGAGAGCATTCCGGCGAATGCAAGCAACTTCGGTGCCAGCTGCCGGAAATGCTCCTCGAACCGCCACCGACTGTCGAGAACGAGCCCGAGGTATTTCAGGCTGGTCCCGACAGCGATGGGGATGCCGCCCACCATAATGGTCCTATCTCTAGGCGGCGTCTGCCGTGGCCCGTGGAAGAAGAGGGCCTCGGACTTTTCGAGGGCAACTTTTAGGCCGAGCGCCCCGATTCGACGCACTACGTGGGCGACACCTGCCGTGGCAAGGACGGCGGCGTCCCGAAAAGTGGGGGCCCGCGCGGTGACAAGGGTATCGTCGGCGTAACAGATTACACCAACCCCCCGAAGATTAGCACCACGCAGG
Organism: Tyria jacobaeae; assembly: GCA_947561695.1. Taxonomy (NCBI): domain Eukaryota; kingdom Metazoa; phylum Arthropoda; class Insecta; order Lepidoptera; family Erebidae; genus Tyria; species Tyria jacobaeae. The sequence continues at coordinate 16,738,897 of OX387227.1, forward strand.
ACCCAATCATATCCTATGTTCCACAGGAGCGGCCCGAGGACCGACCCCTGCGGAACGCCACAAGACATGCCCCTGCGCACTACCCCGCCTTGGGCCGGATAAATGATGACCCGGTCCACGAAGTAGTCCGCAAGGACGCGCCTGAGGTAACACGGGACATTGTGGTACCTCAGCGCCTCCGCAATGGTTTCCCAGGGGAGGGTGTTGAAGGCGTTGGATATATCCAACGATACAGCCAACAGCACCTCATCCCCGGAGACCGCTTCATCGACGCTGACCCGCAGTCGGGATATCGCGTCGAGGGTCGACCTCCCACGACGGAAGCCGAACTGGCCGTCGCTCAGATTGGGCCCCGCCCCCTCCAAGTGGCGGACGAGACGCGCAGCGAGCACCCGCTCAAAAAGCTTGCACATTTCGTCGAGCAACACGATGGGGCGGTAGGCCGACGGCGATTCGGCTGGGCGCCCGTGCTTTTTGAGCAGCACGAGCTTGCCGATTTTCCATCGCCGAGGGACTCTCCCCGACGCCAGGCACTCCGACATGAGGGACAGCGTCTCCTCCTCTAATGCCGGCATGACTGTGGCAATAACCTTCCCAGGGACTCCGTCCGGACCCGGGGCGCGATTCCTGGACCGCAGTGCCAGTATCGCGGCCCCTAACTCGGCATCGGACACGGGAGGTATTGCCCCTTCGTCTGACGGCATCTGGCTTGATGCTGCCATCCGCGGCGGGACCCACTCTTCCCTCGCAGGGAAGAGGGAACTGACCACTCGGTCCAGAAGACTCGGCTCGAGAGTTCTGGTGAGGGGAGGTGCCCAAGGCCGGAGTTTCTGACTCACAGTCTTGTACGGGCGCCCCCACGGATCTCGGTCGAGGCTCTCGAGCCACTCCCTCCAGGCCTCATCCTTGGCGGCTATGATCGCCGAGCCGAGGGCCCGACGAGCGGCCAGGTACGCGGCGTGCAACTCTTCTTCGCGGGCGAGATCTCTAACAGCCCGCCTTCGGCTGCGGGTGTACCGCCTCTGGGCCGCGTAACTCGCGGCACGTAACCTGGCTAGGTGAGGACGCCACCAGTACACCCGTCTCCGAGGCGGGATAGGTCTCGCCCTCTGCATCGCCGCGTCGCAGACGCGAGTCAGCGCTCCAGTGAGCCGCTCGCATCTTGCGTCCACATCCGGACCGCTGTCGACAGCAGCCCATCGCTCGACGATAGCCGCCTCTCGGGCCAGCTCCCGGTCCAGCGTTCCGAGCCGCCACCGCGGGCCTTCCCCTGCCACGGGGCGATCCAGTGCCACACGAGGCGCCGCAGGGGCAGGGACGATGTCGAACCGGATATACCGGTGGTCAGACAAAGTCTCCACCCCCTCGACGACCCGCCAGTTGTGTATGCGACGGGCCAGGCCAAAACTCGCGAATGAAAGATCGACTATCGACCCGGCCCGGTCCCGCACAAACGTATGGACCGTCCCTCGGTTCAGCAGCACCAAGCCTTGGGACACCGCCCACTCCTCCACCATCTCCCCCCGGGCATCGGTCGCCGGGGATCCCCACGCCCGTGAGTGAGCGTTGAAATCCCCGGCCACCACAGCCGGGGTGGGGTGTACTTCTGCCAGCAGAGCCCCGACCTCCGTGAGCAACTGCTCGAACTCGGCGAGGCTTCTGCTGGGGGGACAGTACACCCCAATCACCGCAGCGCCACCCAGCGCGACGAGTACGCACCCTCGGCCCTTCCGCACTCTGTCGAAGGGAGCCGATCGCCGAGCGACGATAGCCACCAAGCCGCTGTGGTCGCCGGCCCAGTCAGGGCTGTTGCGAATGCAATACGGCTCGGCGACTACTGCCAATGTCGTCTGCCACTGCGCCATGGATTGGGCCAGAAGGTCCTGAGCCGCGGCGCAGTGGTTGACGTTGGCCTGCAGTACGGAGATGGTTTGGGCCATTATGTTTGGGCGGTGTCCATCTCCTCCTCATTCTGCAGCAGGGTGGGCGAGGGCGTGGGTTTCGCCCCACCTGCTGCTCTCCTTTTTGACCCCCTGCTTCGGGAGGCCGCCTTGCATTCCGCCGACCCAAGCCGGTGGCCGGACGCCGCACCCTCCGCCGAACAGACGGGGCAATCGGGCGCCGCGGAGCAGGTGGCCGACTTGTGGCCGGCCTGCCCGCAACGGAAACAAAGCGCACTGCGGTCAGTGGCCGCAGAGCACTTGGCCCCGACGTGTCCCGGCTCGAGGCAGCGGAAGCACCGCGCCGGCCTCGATTCCAGGGTGGTCAGTCTGACCACTGACCACCCGACGACGATTCGGCGGCCATCCGTCAGCTTCTTGGCCACCTCAACCGGGCACCGCAGCCAGGCAGTGGCCTGTCGGCCAGATGGGCGCTGTATGTCGCCCACCTTAATGTGGTCGGCAGCACAGCCCCCCTCCGCCGCCAGCGACTCCGCCACCGACTCTTTCGAGGCCGAGTCGCCCAGCCCAGAGATGCGCATCTCCACGCATCTCTCCGGCCTAGCGACGCGGACCTCTGCCAGCACCTCCCTGAGTTTGGCAGCGAGCTGGTCGGCCTTTTGGGCTCTGTCGGCGCCAGCCACCTCCAGGATCCGACCTCCGGTTACGGCGTTGCGGAGTCGGAGGCCGTCGATGCCCAAGCCCTTGAGGTCTATCGACCTCTCGGCTTTGGACATCACCTGCGCGTATGTGATGCCCTGCTCCGCGGCGCTCGGCTGCAGCGTGATGGTGACCGCTGCCGTTTGCGGGGTGCGCAATTTGCGGGGCCTCCGTTTCCTCCGCTTGGTGGCTGGCGCTACCGGAGTGTTAGCGGCTGGGGCAGCTGACCCGACAGGGGGCGGTTTAGGCGCCTTTGGCCTAGCCGCCACCTCGCTCCACGATCCGCTTTGCGGGAGCGGGGCGGGAACCAACATCGTCGAAGTCGAAGTAGACGGGGTCGACCGCCGCGATAGTCGGGCAGCCTCCGCCTCCTTCGCCGCGGCCGTCTTCTTCCCCGCCTTCTTCCTCTTCTTCTTCTTCTCCCCCTTCTCTTCCGGCGGCCCGGTAAGGCACGGCCCTTCCTCCACCTGCCCGACTGGCATTGGAGAAGAGAGGGGAGGGGGGAGAGGCCTTGAGGGAGACGCCTCAGGCTCGGGCTCAGGCCCGCTGGCAGACCGTGCCGCATCCCTCTTGTCGGCCTGCAGAGGCGGACGGATGCGGGTTTCCGGCAGCAGGCGGTCCGCGATCCCCGCGATTCGCGCGTCGACGAGAAAGCCGATCTCGTCACGGCTCATCGGGGGCGGCGCAGCCTCCGCCTGCCGCTTCAAGGCCCGCATTTCAGCCCGTACAGCAGACAGCTCGGCCTGTAGCTTGGCCACCTCCTCCGATTCCGTGCGGGACATGAGAACGCGCGTGTTCTCCATGATGGAGTTGCACGCGGCTCTGAGGTCCCGCACGTATTGGCCCTTGAGGTTCGAGCTCTTTTGGGCGATGGTTTCAACCACCTTCACCGCCGCCTCTATGGAGCCCGAAATCTCCTCCACATTGAGGGACTCGGTGGCCGAGGATGCCGGTCCCGCTTGGGGCTGCAGACTGGGCTGAGGCTGCGGGCCAGGGGTCTCTCTAATGTAGAGAGCCCTTCGCCGCAGCAGTCGCAGCTCATCCGCGAGCTCCTCTTCGGCTTGGAGCTCGAGCTCACGCTGCTTGGCCGCGTTGAGCTCAGCCTTCGCCTTCGCTAGACCGACATATTCCCCCGTTTTCGGGGGACGGCCACGGCCTCTTTTTGGGCCCCCATCCACGGAGCCACCGTCACTTTGCGAGTCCAACTCCGTGACGGAGTTGGTTCGCTTGCGCCAGAGTCTTCCCACTGCTGGGGAAGACGAGCGTGTAGCTCCAGGTGTGCTGTCAGCAGATGACCGCTCAAGCACCACCGCCGGGTCCATCCTTTCCATCTCCACCACTGGCACCAACACTGGCACCGTCTCAGTGAGAGAGACAGAGGACTTTGCGGTCTCCGTCTCCATCTCCTCCTCTTTGTTTTTGTATTGTTTTAATTTTAAATCCATACACTTCCCACGAATACGAGACGAACAAATTACACTTCCCGGGTGACGCTCATTCCAGGAAGCGGGGCACATACTATGGAGGTTCCCCGGTATCCATAGGTTTTAAGCGACTTGGCTGTCGGGTTTTAAAGTCTTTTCCTTGACGTGGGCCGGCCAGTTAAGGCAAGCCCTCCGGCCAACAGGTTCCCAGCATACCCTCCTGGAGCCACTAGTCAGGTCATTGTTGAGCCCCTGTTGGTTACGGAACGCGAGAGGGTGGCTAAGCCTCTCCCACCTCCCACGGTGGCACAAGTGCCCGTCAGCCCCCGCGCGAGCAGTGGGCCGACCCGTCCCTCGATCCCTAACACCGTCTCTCCCCTGTCCCCTCTCAAAGCAGAGGGATCACGGGAGCGACGGCGAGCCCTGAAAAGGGCTGTGCGGATCCCACGACCCCCTCGTGCAATGGAGTCAGGTAGCCCTGAAAAGGACTGTCGGGTTATTAGTCAACGGCCAGCATACAGAGCTCCACAGAGTCAGAGTATACTGACCGCTGTCCAGGGCGCACCAGCCTCCCCGCTTCTGCTCCCCAGGACCGTAGTCCAAGGGGGGAAGGAACGGGAAAGCCAACGTGGAGGTTACCCGACCCAGCGCCCCGCCCCACCCCAGGTTAGGTTAGGTTAGGTTAGGTTAGGTTAGGTTAGGTTAGGTTAGGTTAGGTTAGGTTAGGTTAGGTTAGGTTAGGTTTTTTTTTTTTTTTTTTTTTTTTTAATGCACCCGTCATCACAGGGTGTTCCATGTACCTCTAACATTGTCAGAGACCTTTCATACTAATTATTTTTCATACTTCATCTTATATATATTAGTTTGGGATTTGGGAATTAGGTGGGATTATTTTATTTTCTATGTAATTTACAGTGCCATTATACACACATCTTAATTCTGGCTTGATCTTATTCAGTACTTAACTTATTTTATTCGATTATTATATTATAGGTTTTACACTATTTCTTGACTTGGTCTATTTCATATCTTATATATTAAGCATATTTATATCTAAATTTACATATCATATGTGTTGTTTGTTGTTTTTATTTTAGCTATTGTTTCGTGCGTGCTTATTATTATACTTTTACATATATTTATGCTGTCATAAAATATAATCATTATATTTATACAGCATAACATTTTTTTTTACTTATTTCTACTTATAACTTTATTTGCTACATTTTTACAATATTCTAAAAATTTTTTTTGCCGCTCTTTTCCTAACATAATTTCATTTACATTATTTATATTTATACTTGTGCTTAATTCTAACTCTATTTCAAATCTTTCCCTGCAGTATACAGGACATTCGAAGAGGAGGTGTGGCACGGTTTCCACCACACCAGGCCCGCAGATACACGATGGGTCCCCCTTGCACCCAAAGCGGTTTAAGTACTCTGAGAACCCACCGTGCCCCGTCATGACCTGGGTAATGACGCCCGTTACTTCAATTTTTCTAATTATTCTGTACGCCGCAACTGCACTCGGGAAAAAGACTTTGGTTACCTTCGCCGTGGTTCCGTTGACGTACCTAAGATTCCATTCGTCGAGCGAAGCCATACGAATGCTTCGCTTGACGAACGAGACAGGGCAGAGATCATAATCAGGCTTGCGTTTGGAGTTTAGAGCGGCTTCTTTGGCGAGGAGGTCTGCACGTTCATTACCTTCCAAACCAACGTGGGCCTTTATCCAGTATAAGTTAAAAAATTTTCCTTGGATTTCAGCTTTTCTTAGGTTGTTCCTTGCTTGAACTGCAAGAGGGTGAGGGGACTTTAAGTTGGTTATGGTTTGGAGTGCCGCCGTAGAGTCACTGTAGACTCCAAAATTGGTTGCGGGGTTTTTGAGTGCAACAGCGGTCGCCTTCCACAAGGCTAAAAGCTCAGCCTGGTAGACCGTGCAATAAGACGGGAGAGTAAGTTTAAAGGTCTGGGTTTCGGACGCGCCATGCCACATGGATAGCGCTGCTCCGACCCTACCCTCAATCTTACTCCCGTCAGTAAAAATACGGAGCTCGTGGCTGCTATACTGGTCAAGCTGCTCCTGGTCAACCACAGTCTTGAAATCTAGACCTCTCTGATCAGCAGGATGTGGAAAATCCACTACTTGTGACAGTGCCCGTTCTACTTCTCGATCTCCAAGTACTAGCTGGGGCACACCCCTTTTGGCCTCATACAATGATGCTGCCTCACGAATTCTTATATCGAGGGGGAGTATCCCAGCCAGGACCAGGGCTGCATTGAGAGAGACCGTTTTGTAGGATTTGCACATTTTTTGGGCAAATCCACGCTGCACTTCGTTCAGGTATTTGATGACTCCCAATTTACTTGCGGCCGGTGCCCATGCACTTGCGGCGTACAGAATCATTGGCTCTACTACCGCTACATAAATAGACCTGATCACTTCAGGGTTAAGACCCCAGTTAACTTTTGCAGCTCTGGACAGTTGATTTTGTACGGCTATTGCTTTTCCACATACGTTTGTAACATGACTATTGAAAGTCAATTTGCTGTCGATAGTTAACCCTAGTAGTTTTATTTCTTTACTCATGCAAATGCTGACCCCCGCCATGCAGAGCCGTGGTGTGTCATATTTCAATTTTCTGGTAAGAACCATGGCGTTCGTTTTGTTTAGAGCAAATCTCAACTTATTTTTGACACCCCACTCCTGTACATGACCGAGAGCAGCATTTGCGCTAGTTTCTAAATCTTGGGCTGTATCCCCATCGAAGACGAGGACCACATCGTCCGCAAAAGCTTGCACGTACTCACCTCTGCTTTCCAGACTCTTCAGTAGAGGGTCCAGGAGGAGGTTCCAGAGAATCAGACCAGCTATGGAACCTTGGACGCATCCTTTCGATGTAACGACATTGACTTCTTCACCACTATACCTTACAGCAACATTCCTATCCGAAAGATAGTCATCGAAAACCCGCCTAATGTTAATCGGGCAGGCCTCCTCTGCCAACCTTGTTTTTATTGCGGGCCACCAGGCACTGTCGAAGGCTCCCTCTATATCCAGAGATATTAACGTAATTAGTTTCTTCTGGTTAAGTTTACTGCGAATATACTGCATCAAGGTATAGAGGGAGTCTTCCGTGCTTTTTTGAGGCATAAACCCGTATTGGTGGGCACTCATTTTTGGGAGCAAATGGTATTTTAACCGCCCCACCAAAAGCTTTTCTTATACCTTCCCAAGAATCGGAAGCAAGCCAATTGGTCTATACGATTTCGGAATTGTGTAGTTTTCCTTCCCAGGTTTTCTAAGTATGACCACAACGGCCCGCTTCCATTGCCTGGGGAAGCACTCGCAGTCTAAACACTTATTGAGGAGCCTCAAAAATAAGCTAGGGTTGTGCTTTATTGCGTGTTGGCATATGTCCGCGGTGAACCCATCGGCGCCAGGAGCCTTTTTTGGATTAAAGGTATTTGTCACAGTCTTTAGCTCCGTCATGGTAAACGGTGGATCGCATTTATCATCATGGTTTTCACCGTTCACTTCCTGTGCTAACTGCCTAATGTGACTATGATAAGGTGAGTCTGTTTCCTTCAAATCTTTCGGGTAAAACGCTTCAGCAAGTAAGATTGCCGATTCTTTTGCGTCCAAAACCTGTCCATCCCTAACCAACATTAGGTCTTCCTCTCTCTTCTTGGTTCTAGATAATACCCTATATATACTATCCCACACTGTTTCCCGATCCTGTCTTCCACAAAACTCCTTCCAGCTTTCAGTCTGTGTCTTCATTACTTTTTGCTCATATTCTGCTTTATGTTTCAGATACTCCTCGACAACCACGGTTCTGCGGACTGATGCAGCACATCTGATTCTTCGGCGCTTTGTAGCTACTTCTTTTTTCATGGCCGCCAGTTCATTGGACCACCACGGTATATTAACTCTTCCTGTCTTTTTCGTCTTAGGAATTGCTTGTTCACATGCTTCAGTAATTGCTTTATTTAAATTTATTATCAATTCTTCTACTTGTTCTTTATTCCTTATTTTAACTATTTCTTCCTCGGTAATGTGGTATTGGCTCAAAAGTTCTATTAATTTTTTATCAAAGGTATCCCAATTTGCTTTTCTAGTGTTATATATTCTAGTTGTTCTTTCTATGTTAAAGCCCTGTGATTTCTGCAATTTGATATGAAATATTATACCGTTGTGGTCCGAACCAGTAAGGTCCTCTACTACTTTCCAGTCATCCACGTTACCAAGGAGTTTCGATGAGCAGGCTGTTATGTCCACCCAACTTGTGTACCTTTTGTATCCCCTAACAGTGTCAAACGTCGGAGTGTCGCCCTCGTTCAGAATATGAAGGCCCATCTCATGCAGTGTACCGGTCAATTCCACGCCTCTGTGATCAGTTTTTGGGCTACCCCACCATATGCTCTTGGCGTTTACGTCGCCTCCGACCAGTAAATTTTTGACGAGCAGTGATTTCTCTATCCTCTTCAGATGTTTGAGGTAGGGCTCTATGTCTTGGTTGGGTTCAAAGTACAGGGAAACAAGAGCAATCCTCCAGGCACTAGTCCTTATTTCCACAACAGCAAAATTTTCAGTGGTGAGTTCCGGGTGTTGTATCACATCAATATTGGAGTCAAAGATAACGATAGCCGCTTTCACAATGCCGACTCCAACGCTTTGAAATACTCTTGTTCCCCTGTGACCCTTCATACATTTTGTTTTCCCCACATATGGCTCCTGAAAGAGGCAACTGAAATATTTCGTCTCTCTGCTTCTATAAGGGCTTCTTCAGTAGCCAACTTCGAGCGCTGCAAATTGGATTGCATGAAGTTGTAAATTTTTGCGCCCTGTTCGCCCTTAGCAGTAAGCCACTGATTCTCTAGCTAGCCTATCCCACCGCTTACTGACTGGGCAGTCTTGGCTAAACGCGTTGTGCTCGACGTGAGTTAGCTCAGCTTTGCTACAATTTACACAGGTGGGATTATCGCCAGCCATCCAATCTGCGCATTCACTTTTTAAGTGTGAGCCGCCACAGTGGCTACATGCGTCCATGGTTTCTTTGCAGAACCGCTTACTATGTCCGTATCCAAGGCATCGGGAACATTGCACGAGTGGAGATTGGTCAACAACTCGAACTGGTTGCAGGTCAATGTGTACTGAGCCCACATCCAATGCTCGCCTCCAGACAGAAGGGGGGACAGAGATCACAATATGGCAAGCATGTGGATTGCGCGCTCTGCACCTATACTTTAATACTAGGCTCTCGTCCTCGCTCTGAAGGCCCTGAAAGAGACTCCGGTTTTGATTTTTGAGTGCCTTTAGAACGTCCTCATCGGTGTGAACTGCGAGGACGTCCCTAAGCCTCAGAAGTGGATTTTTGTTCTTCACCTCCTCGACAACCAGGCGCACGCCCGCTTCTTCTATGCGTTCTTTAACTTTCTGGCGTTCCTCCTTTGTTTTGCAGCTCATCACAATTTTTCTGTCTCTTGCTTTTCGTACTCTTTCTACTTGAACCCATCCCTCTTTTGGATCTACAGCTTCTCTAATTTTGGCGAGCACCTGTTCTCCTGTTTGAGTTTCATCTTCCGATGTCACGATAACCGAGTGAATGGTGTCTTTCTTTGGAGAAGTTTTATAGGTGCTTTGGCTTGCGGTAATACTGGCGTAAGTGCGTGTCTCCAAAACCTGTCTATGTTCTTCGATCTTTCCCTTTAATTCATCGATTTTTCTGTTATTTTCTAGAAGAAGTTTGGAGTGCTGATCGATTCGAGCGAGGATGTGGCTTTGGTCTTCAGCCTTTTGTGAGCTTTCTGACGGTTTTGGTATACGGGTATCATTTAATGGTTTCGACTTTCCCGTTTTTAGTTGTGACTCTGCTTCTTTTACTATTTGGTAAAGCCGGTCAATTGCCTCCAAAACGCCTGTCTTTATGTCGCCTCTCAAGTTTCTTGAGTTATTTAAGTGTAATTTGGCTTTGGTAAGACAGGCCCGCGCTTCTGCTGTGCGGTCTAAATATACAGATTTTGGGGATGCTGTAGCGTCTACAGAAGATCGTTTTTTCGGTTTTGAGCTGTCTTGTAATGGCAATGCTTTCGCATTTACTTTGGCAGTGACTGCCAACTTGCTTGTAACTGGGGTTGAGCCAGACTCTATGCCCATGGCCTCCCAATCTCCTATACTACGTCTTACTTTAGAGCTTAGAGTCTGGGTTTTTGGAGGCGATTTCTGCGCCTCCACGTTTTCCTCTACAGGTTTGGTTGGAGTTCTCAATCCCAACATTGTTATAGAGGTATGCTTCAATTTATAGAAAGTGATAAGTGTAAGTTTGTATAAGTTTTAAAATGTCAATAATATATGTATAAAAGGTCAAGCTGACTAGTCTGCTCTACAGACAACGGTAAAAGAACTAAGCAAATAGGCTGGCAATAGGGCCGCCGTCAATAAATAGAAATGAAAGTGCACTGACAAATCCAATATAAAAACTGGTTAGGTTAGGTTAGGTTTTTTTTCTTTTTTTTTTTTTTTTTACGTGGTGTAATGCATTTAGGCACTTCGCTCGCCCCCCGCGGGGGCAGGGGGTTCGCTTCGTGTGGGACTCCTGACCACAAAGAGAGGCCAGACTACCCACTAAACCACCACGGTGTTCCTCCTTCACCTAATCCGAGCCACGGGATAGTTTGCTCACCGCGACTCGGCTAGGGACGCCCTTTGTTTGTCGGGCTCGTCTCTGTCGAGGCCCCACCATCCGGGCCATCGCGCCCAGATGATGGGGCCTGTCCTCCTCATGAATGCACCCAGGAACACAGAGGGGCGCATTCCGCCACATTAGCATGGGGCGGCAGGTCCCCCGACCCACCGCCCGTGGCCACTCTCATTCGGGGACGCGGGCGAATTGTGCTCGCCGGCGCCCCCTCGCCGGGGGTCTGCGGGGCGGGAGGGTGAGCCCAGCTCGCTCCCGCTCCCGCAGAGCCTCTCTCTTGGCCGCCATCACCTCGTCAGCGAACGAAGCGACGGCAGCCCAACACTCTTCGCTGCCGGCCATAGCTGGAACTACGGTCGACAGCGAAAGGTCCGCACCGATGGTGCTCATGAGGGCCGTCCTTTGGCCGTCCCACGCCTCACACACGGCCAAGGTGTGGTGGGCCGTGTCAGGGTCGCCGCTGGTGCAGTTTCGGCACCGGGGCTCTGACTCCACCCCCACCACCTCCCACAGGTACTTGGCAAAACAGCCATGGCCCGTGAGAAGTTGGGTGAGGTGGTATGTTGGGGCCCCATGACCCCTCTCCACCCACTGACGCAATACGGGCCGGACGGCCCCCACAAGCAGCGAGCCGCCGCGGGTTGCCCGCAGTCTATCGGCCCATCTCCGGAAGAGATCATCGCGAGCTGTTTGTCTCCAGCGATCGATCTCCTCCGGAGGTGGCCGACCGCCGAGATCACGCCGCATCAGGGCGCCCTCGTCGTACACCCTCTTGAGTACGCCGGCCTCGAGATCCCAGGGGATACTACCCGCAATCAGACACGCCGCCTCGTAAGAGACGGTGTGATACGCTCGTGCAGCTCTCTGCGCGATGGCGCGCTGCGGACGTCGCAGTAGCGCCATATTCGCCGGGCACAGGGCCTCCGCCCATATAGGCGCTCCATAGAGTGCCTTGGAGCGCACCACTCCGTCATAGAGGCGGCGGCAGGCAGACCCTGGGCCTCCGCTGTTGGGCAGCAACCGCGAGAGCATTCCGGCGAATGCAAGCAACTTCGGTGCCAGCTGCCGGAAATGCTCCTCGAACCGCCACCGACTGTCGAGAACGAGCCCGAGGTATTTCAGGCTGGTCCCGACAGCGATGGGGATGCCGCCCACCATAATCGTCCTATCTCTAGGCGGCGTCTGCCGTGGCCCGTGGAAGAAAAGGGCCTCGGACTTTTCGAGGGCAACTTTTAGGCCGAGCGCCCCGATTCGACGCACTACGTGGGCGACACCTGCCGTGGCAAGGACGGCGGCGTCCCGAAATGTGGGGGCCCGCGCGGTGACTAGGGTATCGTCGGCGTAACAGATTACACCAACCCCCCGAAGATTAGCACCACGCAGGACCCAATCATAACCTATGTTCCACAGGAGCGGCCCGAGGACTGACCCCTGCGGAACGCCACAAGACATGCCCCTGCGCACTACCCCGCCTTGGGCCGGATAAATGATGACCCGGTCCACGAAGTAGTCCGCAAGGACGCGCCTGAGGTAACACGGGACATTGTGGTACCTCAGCGCCTCCGCAATGGTTTCCCAGGGGAGGGTGTTGAAGGCGTTGGATATATCCAACGATACAGCCAACAGCACCTCATCCCCGGAGACCGCTTCATCGACGATGACCCGCAGTCGGGATATCGCGTCGAGGGTCGACCTCCCACGACGGAAGCCGAACTGGCCGTCGCTCAGATTGGGCCCCGCCCCCTCCAAGTGGCGGACGAGACGCGCAGCGAGCACCCGCTCAAAAAGCTTGCACATCTCGTCGAGCAACACGATGGGGCGGTAGGCCGACGGCGATTCGGCTGGGCGCCCGTGCTTTTTGAGCAGCACGAGCTTGCCGATTTTCCATCGCCGAGGGACTCTCCCCGACGCCAGGCACTCCGACATGAGGGACAGCGTCTCCTCCTCTAATGCCGGCATGACTGTGGCAATAACCTTCCCAGGGACTCCGTCCGGACCCGGGGCGCGATTCCTGGACCGGAGTGCCAGTATCGCGGCCCCTAACTCGGCATCGGACACGGGAGGTATTGCCCCTTCGTCTGACGGCATCTGGCTTGATGCTGCCATCCGCGGCGGGACCCACTCTTCCCTCGCAGGGAAGAGGGAACTGACCACTCGGTCCAGAAGACTCGGCTCGAGAGTTCTGGTGAGGGGAGGTGCCCAAGGCCGGAGTTTCTGACTCACAGTCTTGTACGGGCGCCCCCACGGATCTCGGTCGAGGCTCTCGAGCCACTCCCTCCAGGCCTCATCCTTGGCGGCTATGATCGCCGAGCCGAGGGCCCGACGAGCGGCCAGGTACGCGGCGTGCAACTCTTCTTCGCGGGCGAGATCTCTAACAGCCCGCCTTCGGCTGCGGGTGTACCGCCTCTGGGCCGCGTAACTCGCGGCACGTAACCTGGCTAGGTGAGGACGCCACCAGTACACCCGTCTCCGAGGCGGGATAGGTCTCGCCCTCTGGTTAGGTTCTCGGTCTCTGGTTAGGTTAGGTTAGGTTAGGTTAGGTTAGGTTAGGTTAGGTTAGGTTAGGTTAGGTTAGGTTAGGTTAGGTTAGGTTAGGTTAGGTTAGGTTAGGTTAGGTTAGGTTAGGTTAGGTTAGGTTAGGTTAGGTTAGGTTATAAACGCTCACCCTCCGCGGGGGCAGGGGGTTCGCTTCGTGTGGGACTCCTGACCTCAAGAAGAGGCCAGACTACCCACTAAACCACCACGGTGTTCCTCCTTCACCTAATCCGAGCCACGGGATAGTTTGCTCACCGCGACTCGGCTAGGGACGCCCTTTGTTTGTCGGGCTCGTCTCTGTCGAGGCCCCACCATCCGGGCCATCGTGCCCAGATGATGGGGCCTGTCCTCCTCATGAATGCACCCAGGAACACAGAGGGGCGCATTCCGCCACATTAGCATGGGGCGGCAGGTCCCCCGACCCACCGCCCGTGGCCACTCTCATTCGGGGACGCGGGCGAATTGTGCTCGCCGGCGCCCCCTCGCCGGGGGTCTGCGGGGCGGGAGGGTGAGCCCAGCTCGCTCCCGCTCTCGCAGAGCCTCTCTCTTGGCCGCCATCACCTCGTCAGCGAACGAAGCGACGGCAGCCCAACACTCTTCGCTGCCGGCCATAGCTGGAACTACGGTCGACAGCGAAAGGTCCGCACCGATGGTGCTCATGAGGGCCGTCCTTTGGCCGTCCCACGCCTCACACACGGCCAAGGTGTGGTGGGCCGTGTCAGGGTCGCCGCTGGTGCAGTTTCGGCACCGGGGCTCTGACTCCACCCCCACCACCTCCCACAGGTACTTGGCAAAACAGCCATGGCCCGTGAGAAGTTGGGTGAGGTGGTATGTTGGGGCCCCATGAACCCTCTCCACCCACTGACGCAATACGGGCCGGACGGCCCCCACAAGCAGCGAGCCGCCGCGGGTTGCCCGCAGTCTTTCGGCCCATCTCCGGAAGAGATCATCGCGAGCTGTTTGTCTCCAGCGATCGATCTCCTCCGGAGGCGGCCGACCGCCGAGATCACGCCGCATCAGGGCGCCCTCGTCGTACACCCTCTTGAGTACGCCGGCCTCGAGATCCCAGGGGATACTACCCGCAATCAGACACGCCGCCTCGTAAGAGACGGTGTGATACGCTCGTGCAGCTCTCTGCGCGATGGCGCGCTGCGGACGTCGCAGTAGCGCCATATTCGCCGGGCACAGGGCCTCCGCCCATATAGGCGCTCCATAGAGCGCCTTGGAGCGCACCACTCCGTCATAGAGGCGGCGGCAGGCAGACCCTGGGCCTCCGCTGTTGGGCAGCAACCGCGAGAGCATTCCGGCGAATGCAAGCAACTTCGGTGCCAGCTGCCGGAAATGCTCCTCGAACCGCCACCGACTGTCGAGAACGAGCCCGAGGTATTTCAGGCTGGTCCCGACAGCGATGGGGATGCCGCCCACCATAATCGTCCTATCTCTAGGCGAGGTTAGGTTAGGTTAGGTTAGGTTAGGTTAGGTTAGGTTAGGTTAGGTTAGGTTAGGTTAGGTTAGGTTAGGTTAGGTTAGGTTAGGTTAGGTTAGGTTAGGTTAGGTTAGGTTAGGTTAGGTTAGGTTAGGTTAGGTTAGGTTAGGTTAGGTTAGGTTAGGTTAGGTTAGGTTAGGTTAGGTTAGGTTAGGTTAGGTTAGGTTAGGTTAGGTTAGGTTAGGTTAGGTTAGGTTAGGTTAGGTTAGGTTAGGTTAGGTTAGGTTAGGTTAGGTTAGGTTAGGTTAGGTTAGGTTAGGTTAGGTTAGGTTAGGTTAGGTTAGGTTAGGTTAGGTTAGGT